>JADRCH010000065.1:6145905-6162404 GCA_019843965.1 Rhynchomys soricoides | reverse complement strand
CAGCCCATTGGACTCAGAGCTACTGCACCCACACCCTCTGACTTGCATACAGCCCATTGGACTCAGAACTACTGCACCCACACCTTCTGACTTGCATACAGCCCACTTCACCTGATCACAGATCTCTCAAGCACTCCTGTTTCACCACCTCCTGGTCTTGGCTCCCTGGATGAGCGTCCCTTGTCTGTGTGTGTGCAACCATCAGCCAGACGTAAGAGTTGCCTCCAAATAAAGCTTCAGCTAATCCCTCTACTTCAGATTACTCTCCATAGTGGTCACAGGGGCTGGTGATTGTCACTCTTCAAATTAGAGGCTTTGACAGGGCCACATGCTCTTCTGAGATTTGGTTTCAGCTTGATCAGAAAGTTCTGTGGAGCCAGTGGGCACTGGTATTATGTGGGACAATTGATTTACTGTGGGGAAGGGGACCC
Organism: Rhynchomys soricoides; assembly: GCA_019843965.1. Lineage (NCBI taxonomy): Eukaryota > Metazoa > Chordata > Mammalia > Rodentia > Muridae > Rhynchomys > Rhynchomys soricoides. The sequence continues at coordinate 6,161,973 of JADRCH010000065.1, read as the reverse complement.
TGGGGACTTTAGTTCAATGTGTTGATGTCAAGATGAAACATAAGGCAATTGTAACTCAAGAGCCTTCTCTCTATGGAGGGAAACTGCAGGCCAGAAAAGGCAAGCTCCTTGAGACTGAGAACATCCACAAGGGCCTTCCCTGTTCCCAGCTCCACACTAGCTCCTTAGTCTATTAAGGCTTCAGTTGATACTGTGCAAAGGCTGTGCAAAGGCTGCGTAGCACAAGGACTCCCAACCAGAATGCCAAGTAAGCACAAAACCGAGAGCACCCTCCACTTTCTGAGTTGTAGTCTTAGATTTGGGACACTTGCCCAGCAGACATGGCTGCAGTGCCTGGAACAAAAGTTCCAGTGACTCAATCCATTATTTTAAAGTTATAAAGTGAGAAAATCTATTCTATCTTCCTATCTTTACAGAGGCATATTGTAAGAGCTGAAAACCCCAGCTCTAGTTTAAAATTCTCAAATCCCTGGAATTTTGCCCCAGAACTCAGTAGCAGAAGAGAAGTATGCCTCTGGCTCATACCCAGGCCTTTTCTTTTCTCTCCTCCTTCAATATCCTTGTCTGCAAGAAGCCTCGGGTACCCACACAATAACACATCTGGAGATATAGTTCAAAGTCCAAGCTAGTTTTCAAATCCCTTGAGCATAGCTCTCCATTTGCTCACCCCTGATCCTAGCAATGTGTACCCCTGTTGTCCAACCCAAATTCTCAAAGACAGATCTGTGGAAAGACCCAGGCAGGCCCCTGAAGTTACCCATTTGTGTTTCATTGAAGGAATTTGGGAGCCCTCAGTACCACAGGAGAAGGTCCAGAATATGAACCATGAGACTTACTGACTCCTTATGTCTCCATGGAGATGGGCATGGCTCTGTAAAGGGTAGGACTCATCTTTTCCAGGTATAAGGGTGGAGCTACTGCACCAGCACCAGTCTTAGGAGTTTAGATGCACTGAGAGGTTAGGAATCAGCAATGTGAGGCCTTTCCTCATCTACCCAAGGCCAGATGATGACATTCAGAAGGTTCATGGCCATTTCTCTGCCCAGCCTCTAGTATGGCAGGAGCCTTGTCTTGTCCCTATTGATAGCAACTAGCACTGTCCTTCAAGGCCTGCATCTTCACAAGGCATCATTATCATGCATGCTGTGGTATGCTAAGTGAAAGCAACATTGGACTCACTGGACTCAGGCTTAGTTGCAACCCCCCCCCCAGGCCACACAGGTCCCATCTATAAAACACACGCATGTATCACGCATGTATAGAGACAGTAAAGTCTTGGGTGGATGTGTATTGTTGACACAGGTACAGTCATGTCTAGGACCCTATAGCCTCAGACACAGAGAAATGGCAAAGCCTTTCTCAAAGAACCAAGTGTGCAAGTGTGAGCACTGACAGTGTGTGCAAAAAAATGTTTATTGTAGCCACACCCCATCCAGATACTCAGGGCTTGAAGACTGCTCCCCTACAGAGATTGTCCTACAAAGAATAGCTAAACCTGCCTCCTTGATGTAGTTGAATACTATAAATCCTGTCTGCTTGTTCAGCTATATGCAATAACCAAGCCTCCCGGATCCACTCTGTGTAATAAACACGCTGGACTTCTGAGGGATGGTAGTTTCTCCAGCAGAGAGCACAGACCACCAGACCCCAGCTCTCTGTCTGTGTGCCCGTCTGTTAGACTATTCTTCATTCCTTGCCACCACTGTCAGATCAGTTCCTGAAGCTAGGCTGGATGTGGCAATCGTGAACTGACTATTTCCAAAGTCACAGAAGCCAGTGATTTGCGGCTCCCAAGAGCCTCATTATTTCCTTAGCAATCACAGGCTCTCAATCATGAACATTAAAACCTCCTAGGAAATTTTAAAAAGTTCCAGCACCCTGGCCCTCCTTGAAGAGACCCCACTCAGTTGTTCTGGGATGCTGCAGGAAATCTCTCTGGGTAAATGTCATGCACTGCCAGGGCTAGGAACCACAGTTGGAATGGAATGGAAACCCCCCCTCCTCCTGCAACTCACAGTGGAGCAGGACAGATGCCTGGCCCAGACACACAACAGCTGTAGGCCAGGCTAGACACCCAGATCCACGGCGGGGGGTCCTCCCCTTACTCTCCAGGAAGACAGGAATAAACAGAGCCAATTTCCTGGCCTCCCAGCTCCTCACCTCCCCATCCACTTTCCCATGCTCCAGCTGAAAGCCCAAGGGAGAGGAGGCAGAACAGGCAGCTGTCTAATCTAGGTGGATTTTCTCAGGGGTGGGGGAGGCTGATTTTGGCTCCAGTCTTCCTCTTTCCTCACAGCTGGAGCTGGAACAGCCTGAGCAAGTGGGGCTTCGAGCCCAGCTGCTGGCTGTCGTTCCCATGTTATCTCTCTCTCCTGACAGCTGCAAATCTGTTGTGGGGTGTATATGTCCATCCAAGTGTGAGAGCATATTCCAGCAGAGAAACACAAAATGGGAGTGTGAGGTTCCCTGCTCCGCCAGAATCAGCACCTCTTAAGCCCTTTCTGAACCCCCACTTCCTCTAGCCCACGTTATGCCTCTCCCTTCAAGCAAGCATCCATGAGCACCTGGCATACCACCCTTTCACTGAGATTCAACGGTGACAATTGCTACCCTCTGGCTAAAGTGAATACTATGTAGTCAGGTGGTTTCCTAAGTGTTGGAGGCTGATTGTTCCATTCAGCTCTCAGAACCACTCTAGGATGGCAGCACATATTAGCATTCCTGTTTTGCACGAGGAAACCAAGAACAAAGTCAATATTTAACATGAGATCACATAGCTGCAGAGATTCTGAGGCAGCCTACAGCCCTGCCCCAGGTCTGTTCTGCCTCCTGGCAGTAATTGATAAGGAAGAACCGCTCTAGGGGAGTGAGATCACTTTTGCCGCTGATGCTCCATCTTGTTTAAGTTTGTTGTCTATATTGAAACTCTTCTTGGACAGCATTGGCTGAACCTCTAAGCCACAGAGATGAAGCACCTGATGTTTGCCCACAGGGCTCTGCTTCTGAAGCATTGAAGGACCATTACCTGCCAGGAGAATTTTTCAGTGCCACAGTATGGGACTGAGCCCCAGAGATAACAGCAATACGCAAAAGGACAACACAGAGCCTCCGGTGGCTTGGCTACATTCATAGACCTGTCCCTCTCAGGTGTCAGTGTTCACTCATCGGAAGCTCGTGTGCACCGGGCAGTTTGCCCAGGGCTTGCTAGATTGTGTTGAACGTCCACATGCCACTGTCCTCCAGGAGGACTCAGAGGAACATTCCCAAGATGGCAGGTAGGAACCTGGGTGCAGCTTGTCAGACAAGTCTTTGAAGTTTTTTGGTGTTGGGTGTTTTCTGCTGAGCTTACTGGCCTAGGGCACGCATGGGTGCTGGGATGGGGTCATCTGCTGAGAGGAGTGAGCAGCCAAGAGCTTCACCTCAGCTGCCTGTGTCCTAAGGCAGGAGGCATCAGCCAAATGGAACCTAGACCATCCCCTGGCAGTAGAGCTGATGGCTCCCTGGCCACCTCCTTTACACCAAAATAGCCTTTGAACTTTCTTTTCTCTCTTGAGTCAGGCTTCATTCCCATGTGTTTAGTTCCCAGGGGTATGGACAAATCCTATTTCTCCCTTACCAAGTTTTAAATTTTCACTCATCAGCACACCCTAGAGGTGAAATTAAACCCTGCTTTGCAAAAATGGAATTTCTCTGATGTATCAAACTTTAATGCTCATGAAATGTCCATTGAAATAGAGATTCTAGCTCACCCATTTGTCCTGAGTGCAGGATTTTCCACTTAAAAACGAACAAACAAACAAACAAACAAAAAAAACAAAAAGAAAAAAGATTTATTTACTTATTACATATATACAATGTTCTCCCTACATGTATACCTGCAGGCCAGAAGAGGGAACCAGATCCCATTATGGATGGTTGTGAACCATTATGTAGTTGCTGGGAATTGAACTCAGGACCTCTGGAAGAACAGACAGTGATCTTAACCTCTGAGCCATCTCTCCAGCCCAGACTTTCTGCTTTTAACAAGCCTCCTGGCAATGCCAATGCTGCTGGTCCCCAGGTCACACTTCGGGGTGTACAATTATCAAGTGCCTATGAGACACACACAATTGATCCTAAGCCTGGACATCACAGAGAGAGTCATTTCCAGTTTGTGTGTGTACGCTGAGCACATCAAATGGCCCTGACAGAAGCCTTCAGCAGCCATAGCTGGTTGGGAGCTTAGCCCCAATCCCAGTGCACCCCCAGCCACAGTTCTGCTCCCACCTCTGCTTAAGTAGGTCTTGCCTTGAACCCCTGAGCCATGTCTGCTGAGAAGTCTGGGCTGGTTGGAGAATCCTCCTCCTGTTTCTAATGCATGACAGCTTAGCCACACCCCAGAACACCTGCCTTCAGCTGCGTTTGGGGAGAACCCCCAGCATGTGCTGCAACCAGACACACACACAACCTCCTCTGATGCCACAGGGTTTAAGTCTTTCCCTGATGACCTGAGAGTTGGGCTTCCTGTTGGGTCTGAGGGCTGGGTTTACTTCCAGGAGAGGACCTGGGCTTCAGAGAAAGAAATGTGAATTAGGAAGAGATCCTGCTTAGGGAGACCTAAGGTCTTTGATGAACCTACCACAGTGAGTATGATTTCCTTCTTAATCACAGTGGACCATATAAAAATGTTCACTTTTGAATGCTAAGCCCACTTTACTACTGGCAGTCTCAGAAGAGTTGCCCTAACACTGCAGTCCACAGTGAGGCCAACCTCAGTGTACTCAGGGACACAGTGTTCTATACAGAACTGTGATGGCTTGGATGGGAATGGCTCCCAAAGGCTCATTTATTTGAATGCTTGGTCATCATGACCTGCAGATCAGGATGTGGCTCTCAGCTACCACTCCAGTGCTGTGCTTCCCACCATGCTTTCTGCCATGATGATAACTAACTTTCTGAAACTGTAAGCAAGTCCCCAATTAAATGCTTCCTTTTAACAGAGTTGCCTTGGTCATGGTGTCTCTTCACAATAATAGAACAGTGGCTAAGACAGAAGTTGGTACCAGGAGTGAGGTCTTGCCCTGAGTCCATCACTCCCTTTGTTCCATTTAGCATCACTATTCCTGGTGACTCCTTGCCTCCTCAAACTACATGTTTTGTTTTTCTCTTTGTCCAGCATTCTCTTTTCATCACAGATCTGTGTAAGATTGATTACCGATAACCACATGACACTCAAGACTAGGCTGTATTGAAGTCTCCTCTGCCAACACCATCAACCAAAACTCCTCCATTTAGCCTCAGGTAGATTTTTAAGATTAGAGTACCATGTTCTTTGCCAAAATATCATAGGAATGGTCTTTAGACTGCTTACTAATACTCTTCCCCTTTTGAAACATACTGAGCCAGGCTGTCATAATTTACATTGCTCTCAGCACCTCTGTCTTCCATGCTCTCACTAGCATGGCCCATTAGGCCCCACTTAAACTATTCAACTGCTTTCCTAATCCAAAGTCCCAAAGTCCACACTCCACCAACAAGCAGCATGATCAGGTCAGTTGCAGCAAGACCCTGCTCCCTGGTACCAATTCTGTAGCTAATGAATTACTGACGGGTATCCCTGCAGGGAGGCCCAGAAAGGCCATTGCAAGAATCTGTGAAAGTAAACTTGGGTTTTGTTGGAGATCCCAAGATACTGGAGGTGCCAGATTGCAGGATATCTGTTAAGGAGATCTGCAGACCAGGAATGGAGCCAGTCTAGGAGAAAGAAGTGTGTTGTAGTCAACAAAGTTGAACACAGTAGATCTGAAGAGCGTTTGATGTCAGACATGGAGATGCAAAGTTTGGAGTTTGCCCAGCTGGTTTTTGGTCTTGATTTGGTCCAGTATTTCCTCACTATGCTCCCTTTCCTCTCTTTTGGAATGGTAATGTATATTCTGTGTTATTGTATATTGGAAGTATGTGATCTGATTTGTTTTAATCCTGATTTTATAGGAGATTATTGTTGGGGATTGGGTCTAATGCTTTGAATTAATCAGAAATCTGTGTGTCCAAACACTGAAAGTCCTTGTCTCCAATTTTCATCAATCAATTTTTTTCAAAATCAATTGATTTTTCATCAATCAATAAAAATGCCAGTGGCCAGTGGTTGGGCAAAGGGAGATGGGACGGGACCCTCAGAGTTGCACGGACTGGGACATAGGAGAGAGGAGCAGAGAGGAGACTCGCCATGTTTCAGATTTGGAGCTGATTTGAGCTGATCAGATATGGATCAGATTTAGAGCTGCAGAAGGAAAACCATCTGAAATGTAGGTGAGAAGGAATGTGCCCCCCAAAGGTCTGCCCAGAAGCGTCTTGGACAGCAAAGACAAAGGGGACCCCAGAAAGAACAAGGTAGCAAAGATAGATCATAGATTTAGAGGGTGTTGAGTCAAGAGTACAGGAAGGAAATCTATGATCGCCCGGGCAGAGGATTAGAACTGCCCAGCCTTTGAGTTTGTGAAGGCATTTCAAAAATAAGCTTGTGTGTGTGTGTGTGTGTGTGTGTGTGTGTCTGTGTGTCTGTGTGTGTGTTTCATTTGTGGATCCAAAGAGTACCTGGGCTAGTGGCTGGAAGCTTGAGACCCACCGGGAGCACAAAGTGGTGTAGCTAAAATCCAATGGAAGGGGAAGTGGAGAGCAGATATGATCATCCTTCATACTGTTCATGTCTAAGATTCTCTGAAATAGAGGAAAATGAGTTAAAACATACTAAAAGAAAGTAGTCAACAAAGACATCATGATCCTGTTTGCATGAACTTGTAAAGAACTGCAAAGCTTTAGTGGCAAAGCCCCTAGAGTTGGTACAGGGGCTAGAATCATATGGGAAGACACAAGGGAGACATATGTATAGTGATACCACGAGATAAAATGTCACTGGCACTGACAGTGTAATCTCATTCCTCTCATTGAGCTATACACATGAAATCCATGCGGTTTATAGCATATAATATTTGCCATAACAAATTTGTTATTTACCATTAGGGTAGGGAGGATGGCACACATCTTTAATCCCAGCACTTGGGTGGCAGTCAGGAGGTTCTTTTTACTTTGAAGCCAGCGTAGTGTATATAATGAGTTTCGGGACAGCTAAGGCTACACAGTGAGGCCCTGTCTCAAAAACAAAAAGCAAATAAACAAAAGAAATCAAAGTTTATTAAGGAGGAGGAAAAGAGAAGGAAAGGAAGAGGGAAGAAATGGGGGAAAGGAGGGGAGAACCAGATCTAATTTATATTTGAAGTCTGAAATATTTATATTCATTGCTTGAAATTATTTATTGAATAATTAATGGCATTGAAACTTTGCTAAGGGGTTTCTTCCCAGGACTGTGCTATGCAGTTTTGACTTCAATCCTCTTTGCATATATATATATATATATATATATATATATATATATATATATGCAAAAGAAATCTTTTTTCATAAACTGACTTGCCACCGGAGTTTTGTTATAGTACTGAAAATCTGACTAATTCATACAGCTTTTATCTGTCTTAGTATAATTATGATCCATGTAAACATTCAAGTTAGAATATGAGAATCAGATATAAATCAACTATCAGGTCTAGTTTTTTAACATAAGGTTTACATGCAAAATGTTTACATTTACCAAAAAAAAAAAAAAAAAATAGCCGGGCAGTGGTGGCGCACGCCTTTAATCCCAGCACTTGGGAGGCAGAGACAGGAGGATTTCTGAGCTCCTGGCCAGCCTGCTCTACAGAGTGAGTTCCAGGACAGCCAGGGCTACACAGAGAAACCCTGTCTTGAAAAACCAAAAAAAAAAAGTTTACATTTTGATGCATAGCTTGACAAATTTCAAGAATTTTATCGACTTGTGTAATCATCACTAAAGTGAACTAGGGATGCCATCTGTCTTTGGAGAAACTCCCCGCAGCCTCTCGCCACACCCTCTGCCTCTCCTTAATCCCTCACTTATACTGGCTCATGTCTAATATTATGCATTTTTTTTTCTGGATATGGATTTTGTTAATGGGACCCTACAGTTTTTAGTATCTTGAGTCCGTTTAGCCAGTTTACCCATGCACAGGGTGCTCCCTTTTACTGCTTGGTAGTGTTCTACTGTGTGGACATACCATAGACTATTTAAGCAGGCCTTTGCCTGTGGAGGTTTGCATTGCCTCCAGTTTTTTCTTTTGACTAAGGCTGCTCTAAACATTCTTTGTGGTTTTATTGGAAACATGTTTTTCTTGTATAGATCTTTAGTATCCTATTTTCTTGTGTAAATACATAGAGGTGGACCAGTTAATCCTAGGGTAGGTACAAGAAACTTTCCAAGTGTTCTCCAAAGCGTTTCTAGCATTTAAAAAACTCACCTGGTTGGCAATAAGTGGGCTTTAGTTTCTCTGGTCCCCTCCACCAAGTTTGAAATGGTCAGCCATTTTGACAGAGTTCGCCTTTCTTGGGGTGTGAGGCAATATTGTTGCAATTTTATTTTGCAATTCCCTGATAATGAACGCTGTTGTTTTATTTCCTGCTGTGCCTGGCTGTAAAGCATCTATTCAAGGCTTTGGCTCATGTTCTTCTGCGTCATTTACTGGACAGTCTTGTCAATTCTAAAATCTGAAGAATTTTTTCCCCTCCATCCACTGATTTGCATCTTACACTTATGCTAGCTCAGGTGCCTCCCATGTCTCAGCAAAGCTATGCTAGGAGAATTTGGACTACCTTCCTTGACACTAGCCCCTTTGTACATTGTGTCTTTGAGACAGGCAGAAAGGTCTCCACAAGCCATCCCATGTCACTCTTCAGTTCCCTATTACTCAGAGGGATCTATCTGGCATCTAGCATCCGAGGGGACAGCAGGCACTGGTATCCGGAGTGATGCTTAACCTCTTTTCTCTCCACTCCAGGTATTGGGATCTGCAGATTTAGTGCTGAGCCCTAGCAGACCACACTACCTTGTACCTTCTCACCACCAGTTCTTGACTGAGTTCTTCCTCCACTTGCATTTCCAGCCCCATTCTCTCTCTCTCTCTCTCTCTCTCTCTCTCTCTCTCTCTCTCTGGTCTGTCTTACAGCTATGCACACTTGTAATCGTTGCATTGGGAAGGTTGAGACAAAAGAGTTGCCAGTTCAAGGACAACCTCAGTCAGCTACACAGACAAGACATGGTTTAAAACAAAACAAACAACAAACCAAAGTGTGATCCAATAGTATTCTTCTGATGGGATTTTCAGGGATTCTTCTCGAACCCCCAGCCCCACCCAAACTGAGGCAGGGGCATCCATGAACCCACATGTTCGGATGGACATCTGTCTCCCTCTCAGTTCCCCAATTCTTCATCTCAGAACTGAAATTCCTACCTGTGGCTGGAGCAGCCTGGCAAGAGCCTGCCAACTAAATAAGCCACTTCCTTCTGAAGCTGCTCTTTCCCAAAGGAGCATATTGTTGTGTTTTATAAAAAAGAAAGAAAGAAAGAAAAAGAAACCAGGGATATGTTTGTTGGAGGCGCAGTATGGTGTGGGGGAAGGGTGTGTCTCTGTGGGCCCACACTGAGCTGAGGCATCCCTTCCCCCTGAGGGACCAGCCGTATAATATAGTAAGTATAGTATAAAATAGAGTTTATTTAGGGCCTTGGGGAGGGGAGTTGAGGGAGCAGCCATGAGCACGAGTGGGGAGGGAGGAAGAGGAAGAGAGCAAGAGAAGGAGGGGGCAAGCAGCCCCTTTTATAGGGAGTCAGGCAGACTTGGCTGTTACCAGGTAACTCGCAGCCATGAAGGAATGCCAACACAGGTGGTAGAGAAGGCAAGCAAGAGAGAGGAGAAGAATAAACCACTCTGCTGGAATCAACCAGTTCGTTGGAGGCCCCTACAGAGCTGTGCTTGTGGCCCTCACTACACTGACAAGGCCCCAGTATCCCCTGAGAGGATAGCATAGGGACCAAGGGAGCTGAGGGCTCTGCCCCACCTTTGCCCAGCTCTTGAGCTCAAACACAGGGAAGGCACTAAAACATTCCCCCTTCCTTGCTCAGGGGGGGGTTGGTGCCCCCTGAGGTCAGAGGAGGCACCTTCCACCTCAATCAACTTTCGAGCCGCAGAAGGATCTATTTCCACAACTTCCCATTCATTCCAGAGACCCTGGGAGGAGTCTGTTTCGACTCTGCCCACCTGTGGTGCAGGCCTTCCCCATTCCCAGCTAGGCCTGTTTGAATAGGAGGCCAGGTGTGGGCGTTAGCAGCTCATTAAATTACAGCAGCATGAGGAGAAAGTCCAGGACTCCTGGCAGACTGCAGCCTGGAGGCTCAGCTCCAGCTCCCATGCTGGCTCCTCTCCTCAGCCAATTTGTCTGGTGGCTTCCTGTCTCCACCTTAATTTCTTCCAGTGACAGGAACTCACCACCTCGAGACTTCTCCTGACCTACCTTTCGGATGTCTCTAACAAGAGGTAACACTCAACATTTTTTTTAAATTCAGATTTTGTTTATATTTATTAAAATATTTTTATTAGTGTCTACTAATTGTACAAAATACTAGAACTGTGAACTCTGAAAGGCCACCCGCCTCTGGACTCCTCACCACACCACACAGTCCACGTTCTAGTCACAGGGAGCAAGCACAGGTCCTCGCCATGACAGTCCCTCAGGTATGTAACATCAGCTCTCCTGCCCCCAAGCCTTTTCTTCTCCAGGTCAAAGGTCCTCAGCTCCTACTCATCTTCCCTGTGGGTTCCCTCAGCAACCGCCCCATGGTTGCCATGTCTGTCCTCTGCAAATTGTTCCCAGCCCTGGGGGATTCAGACTTTGGAGATTTGCATCACCCTCCAGAGGTTAGGGCTCACACTGAATCTACGTGCTAGGGTTTTTGACTTGACAAACAGACCCTGGCTACCAGCTTACTCAGCTGCAGTCTCAGCAGAAAGGACCAGTTTTTTCCAAGCACACTCTGAAGTCCTTAGGGATGGTGATGTGTTTATAAAAAGATAAAGAGAAGAAGAATACGTTCTATGGATGTGTGGTGAGGTGTGGGGGACAGCCCTCTGCTGTCCTAAAGAAACAGAACTTCCCACTTTCCCTCATCGTGTCCAGCACAGGAGTCACAGCCTGACCTCATCTCTTTCTTAACATATGGCTCAGATAAAATGTTTAAATAAGTTTGGAGACCTAATGCTTAGATTTAAGATTCCCATGTGTATTAAGGACCATGTTCAAGCCAAAAAGTTGGCGTCTGTCTTTCTGAATGTGAATTCTCTCCCTGGAGATCTGTGGCTCCCATGATGCAACTGCCCATGGCTCTGCTCTGGATCTTCCTCTTTAAGATGACCTGCTTGGAAGAGGAGCAATTGAAGCAGGCCTCACAAACCTTGGGGACAGGGATATGTGACAGGCTGTCCCTGTCTGCAAGCCAAGCTTCCCAGACTGCCTTCTGTCCTAGTTGGGTTTTCTTCCACTGTGATAAAACACCATGACCAAAGTCAACTTGTGGGGACGAGGGAGGGTTTATTTTAGCATTTTGGCTTTAGTCCTTCAAGAAGGGAAGTCAGGCCAGGAACTCAAGATGGGAGCCTGGAGGCAGGAGCTGATGCAGCAGCCATGGAGGAGTGCTGCTTACTGGCTTGCTCTCTGTGGCTTGCTTAGCCTGCTTTCTTATAGAACCAGGACCACCGGCTCTGATACAGCAGTGCCCACGGTAGGCGAGGCTCTCTCACGTCCATCACTAATTGAGAAAATGCACTACAAACTCTCCCACAGACCAGTCTGATGGAGGCATTTCCCCACCACCTTTCTCCAGATAAACTCTAGCTTGTGTCAAGTTGACAAAAAAATACAAACCTGTCTGTCTGGATCCCAGGTCCCAGGTTTACAATTAACCCTGATGCTTTTGAAGCAGTCTCCAGAAATTTGACTTGGACCTTTGGGTTCCCAGAAGCATAGTGGAAACTCATTGCCAAGGTTTCAGAATCAAAAGTACTCTTTTGTGCATTTACTTATCGGCCTTAACCTTTGTAGCAGAGTGGTGATTCATGACAGCCTGGGGAACAAAACGTCACATGCTAGAGTGGTTGGCTCTGGAAATGTCTTTTCTTCCTCCCTCCCTCCTTTCTTCCATCCATCCACCACTCATCCGTCCCCCCTCCTCTTCATTCCTTCCTTTCATTGAAGTCACTGGGGACACTGAGGAAAGTTGCCTGAGTTCAGAAAACAAGGTCTCAGGAGCCTATTTCAAATATGGAACAAAGATCCACGTTAGTTCACACAGCCTCCGATGCTAAGATGAAACTATAGTCCTGTTCTCCCGGCAGAAAGTGAACTTCCTCATTTCTCAGATCAGTGCAGGCAAGCGATGGAGAAGCCTGGGCCCACCAGGGTCATTCTTCAGAGAAGAATGCTCTTTGTGACATTCAGGTTGCATTTGTGTGCGGTTCCCACACATACCCGTGGAATCCCGGAGATTAACTGTGAAAAATGACCTATTTTAACAGGTGCACACTTGTGTGTTGGTGGGATTTAGCCGAGCGTGGAATTATTTTACCATGGAACTAAGTGTGGGCACTGAAAAGCATCAGTCTTCTGACCACACAGGAATTAGACAGAGGGTCAACACCAGGGAGTTCCTTGGGACTTGGAACGGATGTGTTGGTTGGATTTTTCCAGAGGAAACTGCAGGACCACAAGGAAATAAACAATAATGCCTACAAAACATGACTGTTCATGTGCCAATGCCCTCTTCAAAGTAGGTCCCTGCTCTCCAAGGAGCAGGGAGTAAAACAGCATTAACTCGATTTAGAAGAGATGCTCCCAAGCAGTAGGAATCCCAACAGGGGAGCAAACCCACATTTCACAGCGCTGTCTTTAAAAGGTGCTGTAGTCCAGCGGAAATGGCACCAGCTAGGTCACATTAACAACTGCAGGATGCCTGAAGCAGAACAGGAAACTAAAAACCTCTAGGCTCTGCCTATCTCGCCAGGAAAATGAAGACCAGGTACCTGCCAGCCCCCCCCCCCCCCTAACCCCCCCACGCCCCCCACCCCCACCCCCCACCTCCCAGGACCATTCTAACAAGCCTTCAAGGTCTCTGGGCCTGACCTTGCAGTCAAAGCTGCATGCCTGCACCTTCCAGGAGCTGGGGTGGGACTCTGGTAAGATAAGGAAGAATCCCAGGAGGGCCTTAGGGCAAAATAAGTTTTGAAGGCAGCAGCTGGTCTTTCTGTGACTGAATTTTTCACTGGAATCTGTTCAGCAGGAGGTGTGTGTGGGGGGGTGTGATTTGGCAATTGACAGAGTGCTCCCAGAGAAAGGCATTTCCTTAATGGAATAATTCATCCCTTTCTCCTCAAGACAGCTCACTGATAGCTTTTAAGACGGGGGTGGGGGGGGTGGGGGGGGGGGGGGGGGGGGGGGGGGGGCTGGAGAGATGGCTCAGCAGTTAAGAGCACTGGCTGTTGTTCTACAGGATCCGGGTTCAGTTCTCAGCACTAACATAGGAGTTCACAATTATCTGTAACTCTAGTTCCAGGGGATCTAACATCCTCACATAGATATACATGCAGACAAAACACCAATGTAAATTAAATAAATTATGAAAAAGAAAAGAGAAAGGACATTCCCAAATAACCCCGAAGGTACGAGTTCTGGGTCTGTTTATCAGAATTGTCCTGCTAGAAAAAATGCCTTAAAGAGATGTTGGCTTGAAAGCACATTCTCTGTGTCTCTTCTGTCTGAAGTCTGTACTGTTCATTTGTTTTCTCAAGCTCCTAGCTCCTAGATCACTCCTTCTGCCCTCTTCCAGGCCAGCCACACCATCTCCTAAGGTATTTGCTGGACCTAAAACAATAGACGCAGAAGAAAGGCCTCCGCAGGGGGCAAAGCTCTCAGACTCTCCCAGTGTGGTGGAGATACTGAGTCCTGGCTCTGGCCACCCAGAGGGAGGGCCTGCCTGGGCAGAGCAGTGGGCTCCCATAGTCTCCCCCCACTGCCTTATTTACCATTGCTCAGACTCCCAGCCTGGCCTGTCAGCCCAGGCCTGCCCACAGCCTTGGGAGGTACTGGGGAGGGGAGAGTTTCAGGTCCGATGAAAGCCACCGAAACCAGCTCGGAGCTCCCATGAAAGGCACCAAGAAGAGGCATGAGTCTGTTTGATTGCTGGGTAGCAGGCATGACTAGACTTGTCTTCCTCTTGGGGAGATGGAGACAAAGACGGCTTCATCCCCAGAGGGAGCACTGCACTTCCACTACTGCCCCCACACACCCTTCTTGCCTGGAAGATGTAACTGGCCTCTGAGTCCCCACCAAAGTACCCTGGAAGCACAGGCCACTTGTAGTGCCTTGCAGGAATCCTGAATGTGGAGAAGCAATGAGCAGGGTAAGTGGAGAGGGGGCAGCACCGATTCCTGTCTAGACTGGAGTTCTGGAATTCAGCCTTCCTAATGAAAGGATCTATTATGGAGACAGGATATAAATCCACCAGGTCAACAAGACCATGTTCACCTAGGATTATTTACACTTCTTTCCACTCTCTGGTTGGTCACTGCCTGTCCTACTGTCATCTGCTTTCAAGTTTCAATGAAATCACTGATTGCATCAAGACCTGCAAGTAGCCAGTCACATCTGATTTCATTTTGAGGGGCCTCACACTAGGGCAACATGCTCCCTCCTGAGCCCCTGTAAGGCATCAATTCTTTGCTCTGGACTTTAGGGAGTGTTAAGAAGCCACCACAGGCAGGGCAGGGTCACCAAAAGTGTGTTATTAATTCTGCCTTCCCTGTACCCTTAGGCCCAGCCCAACACCTTTGTGCAATTAGGCAAGGATGTGGGAAGGGAGCCAGCTGACATGCCCCTTTCTGAACGGCCAGGCACTCTGTCCAGCCACCAGGGAAGGACACAGATGTCGCTGAAGTTCTGCTAGGGCAAAATGTTCTAGACATCACCACAAGGCATGACCAATACCAAGGAGCTGGGTTGGGCTCTCCTCAATCTTGAGTCCTGTGTTCTTAACTGCATGAGACTTCTGCACCTGGATGATCTGTGCATATTTGCAACGTAAAGAGTACAAACCCACTTTCTCTTTGAGTCCTCTGTACTCCGTCTCTGCAGTGAGAGACAGACTGGAGGGAAGGTCAGCCCCGCTTCTGCAGCGGGACTCAACACAAACATGTGTTCTTAAATCTCTGTTCATTTTCTTTCCATTCCTTCATTGGATACCTTTTGTTTTTGCTTTTGTTGATACCAGTTTATATAATTATTCTAATATAGAAATTATCATCTGATGTTATGATTTTACCCACATATAATAAACAAAATTAAAAAAATATGTCTGCTAGCATGGGTAGTAATAGTAATGCTGGTCCAGTGGTTCTCTGCTGTCCCCTGGAAGATTGATCCCAGGATTCCCTAAGCATTGATTCCTCAGATGCTCCCTAATATAAAGGGGCAGTGTCTCTATACACCTACATAATTGTCCTATGTTTTAAGTCCTTTTCTGCTTACACACAATCCCTAATGCAGTGCCTATGCTGCTGACAGCTGCCACACCTGATTGCTTAAGGAATAATAGAAAATAAAACCATCTGTACGTGTTCATGACAGACACATTTGTTAGGATTGCTTAAATCAGTGGTTCTCAACCTGTGGGTCTCGAGCCCTTTGAGGGTCAAACAGCCCTTTCAACAGGAGTCACCTAAGACCATCCAAAACCACAGATATTTACATTATGATTTCTAATGGTAGCAGCATTACAGTTATGACGTAGCGATGAAAATAAGTTTATGGTTGGGGGTCATCACAACATGAGGGACTGTGTTAAAGGGACACAGGGTTAGGAAGGTTGAGAACCATTGGTTTAAAACAATGTCTTACTACATAGCACAGGCTAGCCTTGAACCCCTGCTCTTCATGCCTCTGTCTCCCAAGTGCTTATAGTATAGGCATGCACAGCTATGACCTGGCTCAGACGTGTGTGTGTGTGTGTGTGTGTGCGTGTGTGTGTGTGTGTGTGTACCTGAAAGACCAGAGACCAACATCAGGTGTCCTCTTCAATTGCTCTTTGATGTGTTCATAAAAAGATAAAGAGAGAGGAGATAAGTTCTATGGGGGGGGGGG
>JADRCH010000065.1:6096222-6140560 GCA_019843965.1 Rhynchomys soricoides | reverse complement strand
TTCTTTCTTTCTTTCTTTCTTTCTTTCTTTCTTTCTTTCTTTCTTTCGTTAAGACAGGGTCTCTCACTGAACCTGTCTAGACTGGCTGACCAGAGAGACCCTTGGATCCACCTGCTTTTGCACCCCAGCTCCAGCACTGGGGTTACAGAGTTCACACCACTGAACCCAGGTGTGGATCTGAACTCCGTTCTGCTTTCATGTCTCTCAAGGGGCTACTACAAGTTTTGTGGGTGATTGGAGATATTTCCTTACCACTTCATCTCTCAGCTCAGTCTAGCTTGATGGGAAACAGCAGAGTGAATGGTTTAAAAAACAAAATGCCTCTCATGATTCGGAAAGCTGGGAGTCTAAGATTTTGGCCTTGTGCCTCAGTGACTGGTGAGGGGTCTGTTTCTGGATTGCAAATGGAAGCCTTTGGCCTGTGTTTCCATTTGGAGGAAAAGGAGCTTCTGGTCTCTTCTTCCTGTGAGGGCACTGTCTTAGTCAGGATTTCTATTCCTGCACAGACATCATGACCAAGAAGCAAGCTGGGGAGGAAAGGGTTTATTCAGCTTACATTTCCACATTGCTGTTCATCACAAAAAGAAGTCAGGACTGGAATTCAAGCAGGTCAGGAAGCAGGATCTGATGCAGAGGCCATGGAGGGATGTTTCTTACTGGCTTGCTTGCTTCCCCTGGCTTGCTCAGCCTGCCCTCTTATAGAGCCCAAGACTACCAGCCCACAGATGGCACCACCCACAAGGGGCCCTCCCCCCTTGATCACTAATTGAGAAAATGCCTTACAGCTGGATCTCATGGAGGCATTTTCTCAACTGAAAACAAAACAGGCACCAAATATAGCCACCTGGTGGTCTGGGGCTTCAGCTGATGAGTGTTAGCAGGATACAGATCTGTTGAGAGCACTACTGATGTCTCATGCCTCAGAGAAAGTCAAGCTAACCTAACAAGGCAAATGGGTGTCCCAATAAACTCTGTTCCCTGCATTTCATAATAAATTCAAGAGAAATAGCTGCTGTCCTTCCACTGTGTGGATAACTAATCCCTGAAAGTCCAGGGAAACAGTGGTGGCTTCCCCCTCACTGGTGGTACAGGTCCTGTGTGGTACTGGGTGTTCCTTCCTGGAATGTTTCTGCACAAGGCTCAATGCAGATCCAGCTGTTTGATCCTGCCCTTTCACATGCTGAATTGTACCTTTCCCACCAATTTGGAGAGCACCTCCATTTCCTCTTTGTGGAAATGCCCTTTGTAAGTTCACTACAATCATTCCTATGGCTTGAGACTCAGAATTTTAACTAATACAGATAAAAGCCAACAAGATGTTGGAAGTTTGTGTCCTGAAGCAGGGGCATTGCAGGGAGTTGCTTCTCTATGATATCTGAAGGGCTGTCTTGGGGCAGGGAAACAGATTGTTTTCAATCATGGCCTGTGAAGAAGCTTGGGGGAAATTCTTCAACTCAATACAAGGCAAAGACCCTTCAAAGATCAGAACCATTTTGCATTTCTATCAGCCTTGTATTAGAATTCTGATTTCTCTCATAATCACCAACATGTTTTATTCACCGTTTTTAATTACAGCTTTCTTGGTGGGTCTGAAGTATTTTTTATTTGTATTTCCCAATGGCTACTTAGTCATTTTTCATTATTTTTATTTTTTATTATTGTTACAGGTTTTTTTTGGGGGGGGGGTATCTATTCTAATAGTTTGCCTACTTTGAATTACATTGTCTTTTTATTATTGAGGTTTTATTTATTTGTTTGTTTTTGTTTTTGTTTTTTGTTTGTTTGTTTTTGTTTTGCCCTGTTTTGGTTTTGAGAGGTCTTACTACGTAGCTTTGGCTGGCCTAAAACTTGCTATCTAGATTATGCTGGCCTCAGACTTCTAAGATCCACCTGCCTCTTCCCTTTAAGTGCTGGGATTAAAGGTGTGCTCCATTATGCCAGACCTTTATTGAGTTTTGGGTGATACAGAGAGAGAGAGAGAAGGGGGGGGCACTGTATGCATTGCTCATGGAGGCCAGAGAGGGGGCCAGTTCCCCTGAACTGGAATTACAGATGGTGTGAGCCACCATGTGGTCACTGGAAATTGAACCCAGGTCCCTTGGAAGAGCAGCCAGTGCTCTTAACTGCCAGGCCATCTCTCTAGCTCCTCCTATATGTATTTTAGATATAAATCTCTTATCGAATATATGGTTTGCAGCTATCTCCTTTTCTTTTACGCACCTTTGTTCCTTTCCACTGGCGTCCTTTGCAACACAAAATATCTTTCTTACCAAGGAATCTAACGTGCCCATGCTGTCCTCCACGGTTTTGTAATCTTAGTTTTGTGTTCAGGTTTCAAGCCCGTTTTGGATTGGTCTTTTGTGTGCTGTGAAGGATGGGAAATTCTTCCCGTGGCCCTCTCCTGGCTTCTGGCAGTCCTGAGCATTTCTGGGCTTGTTATTTTGTCTTTTTTTTTTTTTTTTTTTTGTCCGGAGCTGAGGACCGAACCCAGGGCCTTGCACTTGCTAGGCAAGTGCTCTACCACTGAGCTAAATCCCCAACCCCCATTTCTGGGCTTGTTAATGAGTCATTTCACCCTCTTGCTTTCCCCTGAATGCGTTTCTGTGTTCTCTCCTGTGCTTTGTCTTTTCCTGGGTGATTTAAAAGTCCTGCATGGGATTAATCTGAAAAGACTGGATTTTTAAAGTTTGTTTTAAAAGACATGTCAATAGGTACTGGGAGTTGGTACTTGGCCATACTGGGGAAAGTGTTTACTTGTCCCATCAACTTCCTGTCTTACAAGGCTACTCCTCTCTTCACATGCTTATCAGCTAGGGGTGGTCCTTGTCCTTGTCCTGGACAGTGCTACTGCCTACTTGGAACACGCATAGAAGAATACAAGGAAGAGGCTGGGAAGAGCCTGGAGGTCAGAAGTCAAAGAAGAAATGGAAGGCCAGGCTTTGATAAAGAAGCCAGGGGTGGGATCCAGAAGACTGCTGAGGTTGGCAGGAGTTTGGGGTAGGTTGTGTGAGGGACCTTGTCTCAGTGACAAGGAGCTGTCACTGAGAACTCAGGCCCCGACTGCTGAAGTCATTTCAGAGATGGATCTGTATGCCATAATTTCAGCAGCCCCTGTACTGGCCTGGGTCGTGTTGAGCTGCCCCTGCAGTTGGAAAATGTGGACTCACTATTAACTGTTTCTGTTTTCACTGGAGCCTCTTCAGACGGTTCTCCAGAACCAGTTTAATTCTCCAGTCCTCGCTCATGCTGAAGCCACCAGCATCTCACTTCCTAACTTGGCAAGGCAACCTCGATGTGGCAAAGCAATTCCCACGCTTCCTTTCTTTCACACAGTTTCTTGCTACAAACCCACCACAAACAGGACAGAGAATGGAGTCAATCTGGGCCACGTCTCGTTTAGAGGTGACGATGGAACAGCTGCGGTCAAGAATTGGTTTTGCTTCCATAGCCTCTGGCCAAGGAGAGGGCCACACAGGGAGGTGTGTGGAAAGAGGGGTCACACCGGCTGGACCTCAGGGCCCTTGAGAATCTCAATTAAAGAAGCGTCACCTCGTCCCATTGGACCTTGTCCTCAACCTCTCCCTTCTGGAAGGCAGACGTTGGGGACGAAGGAGAATGGACTCACACATAAAATCTCCCTGCCTCTTCAGCCAAGGAACAGAAAGGCCCATGTAAATGTACACGAGGTGGTTTGAAGGGAAGCATATCACAGAAACATGACAATCAACAGGACCATATTGGATCAGCCGTACCACTTCAGCCACGGAAGAACAGGCCAGAGAGTCTATCTGGGAAGAACCCAGTGGGTGAAATATTTTGACACGTGAAGAGAATGTCCTGACAGCGCTTCCTCCACTCCCAGACACAGTTGTGTGACATGGAGGTCAGTAAGTGTGGATATGGACATGTCACATCAAATGTGGGATATGTAGGAAGGACCTCCCCGGACACAGTTTCCTCACGTTCAGAGGGAGGCATGTGACATTCTCTACCACCTCCCCCCTTTTCTTGTAGTGTCCTTTAGCTCATGGTCTGCATCCTCAATGTATCAGAAAGTCCCTCTGAAACAGTCCGAGAGCATTCTGTCCCACTCCAAGCCACACTGAGAGAGTGACTCCCAGGATCAATCAGCACAAGACAAACCCAGTTGTGTTCTACCTTTGGAAGAATTCAGAGCCATAATAAACCAAAGCCAGGCCACTTGGACTACAGTTTCAGTCCCACCGTAACATAGTCTGGTGCCTTGCAGCATGCTATATTGGTGGGCCCCCCATTTTCTCTCTGTAAGGTAATCTAGGATCATTTGATTTTTGCCAGTCCTAGCTTTATTTATATTTATTTGTAAATAAAGTTTTAATGGTACATACCTTTATCTATTCGTTACGTATCTCCTCTGGCTGCTTTTACATCTCAGTGGCAGAGGTTTTATTTTTTTTGGTTTTTCGAGACAGGGTTTCTCTGTGTAGCCCTGGCTGTCCTGGAACTCACTCTGTAGACCAGGCTGGCCTCGAACTCAGAAATCCACCTGTCTCTGCCTCCCAAGTGCTGGGATTAAAGGTGTGCACCACCACTGCCCGGCTCTCAGTGGCAGAGTTGGGTAGCTGAGGCAGACACCTGCTTTATGGGCTAGAGCCGAAAATATTTATTATCTGATCCTGAAAGACAAAAAACGCTGGGCACTGACAACACCAGAGAAACTGAGGCATAGGGAGAAGAGACTATTTGCCAAAACTCCCTAAGTGAATCAGGGCAAAAAATAGAAATGTTTCCTCCTGGTTTATATTGGCCAAAAGTTCTCACTTGGCTCAAAGCTCGCTGTCTGATTATCTAAACTATGCTGGAGAGAGCTGGAAGACCAGGAGCCTGTTTCCTGGGAGAAGCCTGTGGGGTTGGGTAGAGCCTGAGGCTCCAGTGGTAGGGGCAGTCTGCCTGGGTTCTGTATGGCTCAGTGTCAGGCTGCTGAGCTTCTGTGAGGAGCTAGGTGACACTCCTGAGAGGCAATGGTTCAGCCTGGAGTTTGAGGAGAGCTGGCCCCTAGGCCCTTTTAACCATAGGTCACCCAGATCTAGGTAAACTTTCCTTGGCTTTTGAACCACAAGGAGACATTTCTTCTTGCCTCTGCACTCACTGGCTGTTTCTGCCATTTATTAATCTTGCTGGTTAACCATTGAACTCAGCTCAGCCTCCTCTGGTTTCCAATCCTGTTCTCCCTGTTGGCTTCAGAAAAGGGCTCGTACTAAACAAACCTCCTGTTCTTTTCTTTCTTTTCACAGCTGAAATCTACTGATAAAAACAAAGGTGGGGCTGAGGTGTTCTCAGCTAAAAGGACACTCCCTAAAATCTGTGCCCTGCTGAGGAGGTGAGAAGTCCTTTCCAGGGCAGGTCAGCTATGCTTAAAGAAATCCATTAGCTGCAACACACGTGCACACACACATGCACACACATACACAGACACACACACACTCACACAGCTTAATCAGAGAAGAGGCATAATTTAGAGGTCTATAATTTCTTCATTGTTGAATCAGATTGTTTGTCTTTCAACACAAATGCCATTTGAGTTTAGCTCCTCCAGTTAAAGATGCCTGCTTTAGAGAGAGGGGGTAGTGCCAATTGTGGTGGCTGCAGGGAGCTGGCGGGAAGAGGAAGGGGACCGGGTACAAAGGACGGCTTCTGAGCACAGGACTTTGGGGCTTGACATCATCCCCACCCCACTTTCCTTTAAGTTATTAGAATTCTCTGGAACATCAGCTCTGTGAGGACCAGCATTTCATTTATCCCTAGCACCAAGCCAAGTAGTACTTAAATATCTATTAAATGCATGGGTGACTCTGGATGTGGATTAGTGGCCTGGTCACTAGTCCCAGTCTTCTGGGGATGATGAATGCTTCACAGTGTTCACTGGCTACATTTCTAAAGTATCCAGAAACACCTGCCCAGTTAGGATAAAATTCACAAAGGACATGAAGGAAGACCCTCCTGAACCTTTATCACAGCTCCAGAGACCTAAGTGTTTGTTTATCAAAAACTCAGGGGCAGTGCCCAGCACAGCCCCTTTCTGTGGCTCCTACCTACTATTGAAAGGGGTAGATTTCTACCATGACCATTTCTAGTCTAATGACTTTCATTGGCTGTGATCACTAATGTATGTTGGGCAATTCATCTGTGTTTGTCTTTAATGCCCGTGATAGCCTTGCTGTGTGATGTGATCCCTTTTACAGCTTAAGAAATGAGCTGCAAATGAATCTATCAAGGTTGGAGAGCATAGCTTGGCCTGTCCTATCTTTGGCTGACACCAGAGACTGTGCTTTCTCTATCATACATAATTCTCGTTCTACATAGAATACTAGAATTGGCTGTTGCCCTAACTTGAACCTGCGTATTAACTCTTTTAGTTATTCTTTCTACTTCTAACTAGCTCCAGGGCCTGGGTAAGCCACTTCTCTCTTGGTCTCAGTTTCCATATTCTCAAGTCCAGAGAGCTGAACAAAATTACTTAGAAAACTCTCCCATGGGTGGATCTGTAAGAGGCAACTTCATTTTCTCAGAGGTCACAACTTAATTTTGCTTTGGAAGTGAAAAGAAGAAGAAAACTTTATTGAAAGCAGCTCAGCTAGGCAGTGGTGGCGCATGCCTTTAATCCCAGCACTTGGGAGGCAGAGGCAGGTGGATTTCTGAGTTCAAGGCCAGCCTGGTCTACAAGTGAGTTCCAGGACAGCCAGGGCTACACAGAGAAACCCTGTCTCGAAAAAAAAAAAAAACAAAAACAAAAAAAAAAAAAAAAAAAAAAAAAAAAAGAAAGAAAAAGAAAAAAGAAAGCAGCTCAAAATGTCTCTTGCTTTCTCTGCTTGGGGACACTTTTGAACACCCTGCTAAGGTCTGGCTCTGCTCCTTTTATAAAGAGCTGCCCTGTAATCAAGGTTCAAGTGGGCACCAGAACCAGCCTGCAACCTCTCACTGCAGTTTCTCTCTAGTTCAGAATGCTTCTATGTGGTAGTAACAGCAGCTGGCCCCTTCCAGGGGAAGTTCCTGGCCTCAGGCAGCCTCTGGGGAACCTGCAGAGCTGTTTGCTCCTGGTGCTAATCCAACTGTGGTAAGATGGTGGGTAAGGGCGGCTTTGGAGAGGCAAGGATCCGAGAGAGCCAGCAGTGCTGAAGGTGGGTTGGACTCTTAACTCAGTCCTTGTTGCCCAATGGGGAGATGGAAAAATGTCAGGATTCTCAGCACCAGATGGAACACCACTTCTGCTTTCCAGCTGCCTCTGCAGCAGAGTCCATAAGAAAGGACAGAAGTCTAATCTACCTGGTGGAGAGCCACAGATCTCCCTTCTGTTACAGCCCACCCAGAGCCTCCAAGTTTCTTTACCTGGAGTCCTATAAAGGGAGCTTCTTACCAAGCCTGACCCCCTAGCTGGTGATAGAGCTGGCACTCACACTGTAAACTAACTAAGCAACTGCATGGATGTCCGATGAGGGCATTAGGAAAAGAAACGGTTGTAGTTTGTGTTGGTCCAAAGGACCAAAATCTGGAGCAGTTGTCGAACATTTGGGCACTCTGTTTAGGCTAGCTTGAGGACAGACCATACTAAGAGCAAGGCCATTAGTGATGCCTCTGCCTTGCCCTGAAACCTGTGTGTACATGTGCATGTGTGCACACAAGGGAGCCTACCCCTCAATAATAAATAAGTTAATGTAATTAACTTTTTTTTTCTGAGACAGATTCTTAATGTGTACCTATGGGTGTCCTAGAACTTGCTTTGTAGACCAAACTGGCCTTGAACTTACAGAGATCTGCTTACTGCTGTCCCTCAAGTGAGTGCTGACATTAAAGGAACCATGAAGAGAGAGAGGGGACTTCTGGGAAGTGATTAGGATGTGAGGGCCTGACTGTCAGTAATGAGATTAGTAAGTTTAGAAGATTCTGAAGGGACCCTGTTTGCTCCTTCGGCCAGGTGAGGACACAGGAAGAAGGTACCATCTAGAAGAAATGAACCGTTACCAGATACCAGGTCTGATGGCATCTTGGTCTCAGATTTCCTCACCTCAAGAACCGTGAACAAAACATTCTGCTGCCTATAAATTCCTCAGTGAAATAATTGGCTTTAGCCACTTGAATGGCCTGGCTGGCTACAAACACACAAGACAAAACTGTTCTGTTGCTAAATACATGAATATCTTGCAGTTTTAATACAGATAACTTTTGAGTAGTCATCACATGGCTGTTGGTACATATATGCATGTGTTCAGGTTGAGTGGGTGCAACTGCAAGAATGTGCTTTTGTTCATTATTAGTTGATAAGGTCAAGTCTGGACTACTACTAGTTCTAATGGACCACTACTACTCTGCTGGTATCTTATAGATGCTCCTCTGATAATTCCAATGAACAAAGTGGCAAAGGTTAAAAATCACACCCAAAACTCACTGGGGGTCACATTTGAGATATGCAGTTATCTCTGTATCCTGTCTAGTTTTATATCAGCATGACACAGAGTCATTTGGGAAGAGGGACTCTTAATTGAGAAGATGCCTTCATAAGATTTGCCTGTAGTAAGTCTCACGAATTTTCTTAATTAATGATTGATGTGAAATGGCCAAGCCCACTGTTAGCAATGCTACTCATGGGCAGGTGGTCCTGGGCTCTATGAAAAAACTCAGTCTGAGCAAGCCAGTAAGGAGCACTCTTCCATGGCTTCTGTATCAATTCCTGCTTCTAGTTCCTGCCTTCAGTTCCTGCCCTGACTTTCCTGGATAATGGACTACAAGCAAAGATAAAATGAATTCTCCCCCTGGTCCCCAGATGAATGAAGGAATTGGCAGCCTGGTGGAAAGGCCTTTGAATGGCATATCTTGTGCCATTCTTCTCCTGACTCAGTCTCATTCCTAGTCAAGAGGTGAGGATCATCCTTCCACCATGCTCTTCTGTCATGATGTTTCTGCCTTACCACAGGCTAAACACCTGGCCAACCATGACTGCAGCCCTGATGTGTGAGTCAAGACACATCTTCTTCCGGATGATTTCTTAGGCTTTTATAAGATAAGAAAACTAACCAACACTTTAAGAGATAGTCAAACCATCCTTGCTTTGAAACTTCTTATCAAAAGCTGATAATACTTTGAAACTCTTATCAGACCCTGGGGAAGGATAGAGGAAAGGGCATCATAGACCATATTTTAGCTAAGGGCCTCATCTTCTGTTTGTGAAAAGGAGTCTGGGAATTTCTGCCCCTTTGCACATAGATCTCCCTCTGTTGGAACGTCCCCTTCCCTTGCTCACAGGACAGTGGCGGACATCTTCTAAGATGTAACTCAGTATGGGCCTACATTTCAGCAAGCTGTGTCCTGTTCCATAAGGAAGAATCACCTCACCCCAGAGTGCAGCCAGTGCCCTGTGAGGATGCTGCTTCCTGAGGACCTCACCCCACAAAGCCAACGCTCTGTGCGCATCCTTAGTTGGACCAGAATTTTCTGACAGTGAATAGACCATAAACTGTCCTTTCTTCTTCAAATTGAGCATAATCTTTACATACAATCTTTACGTATGCTCAGTAGGTATGTATTGTGGTAGTCTGTAACGTGACTAAACTAACCTATAATTAACTAGACTAAATTAACCTGTAATGTGTTAGAATTAATCTAGCCATAATGTAATACTATGTGGGCATCTCTTGGAATAGGCATTGACTGGATTCAGCTACCATCCAATTCCAACTCAGTTACATTTAGATGGAAGTCAAGACAGGAATTATCTGAAGATTCCATTGGACTGAGCATTCGCAATGGTCCCTATACCATGTGTTTGGTGCTATGCTGTAATGGTAGCACTCAGGAGGCAGAGGCAGGCAGATCTCTGAGTTCGAGGCCAGCCTGGTCTACAGAGTGAGTTCCAGGACAGCCAGGGCTACACAGAGAAACCCTGTCTCGAAAAACAAAAAACAAAAAACAAAAACAAAAACAAAACAAAAAAGGGGGGCAAGTGGTTGAGCAGGCAGTTCTCTCCATGGGGCATCTTCAAAGCAGGCCAATAGCCAAATGTCTTATATGGCAGTCCTTCCATGAGTGTTTTCCCAAGAGATTTGGAGCATAGCTACAAGGTTTCCTGTGACTTCCTCAGAAGCACACAGCATCACCACAGCCACTCTTGAATGGTAAAAGGGAAGTCACAGAACAGGGTGGTTTAGGAGGAAGGGATTTTATGGAGACATGATACAAATTATTATAGTTAATCTCTTATCAGACTGGACTGACTGGGCTTGGAAACACCTAAAAGCACACCTCAGGCATTCTCTGTGGTGTATTGTCATGGGTGATTAGAACTTGAGGGTCCAACCTAATCATAGAGCTATTCTCTTGATAGAGTTTTTTTGTTTTTGGTTTGGTTTTTGTTTGTTTGTTTGTTTGTTTGTTTGTTTGAGACAGGGTTTCTCTGTGTAGCCCTAGCTGTCCTGGAACTCACTCTGTAGACCACGCTGGCCTTGAACTTAGAAATCCGCCTGCCTCTGCCTCCGGAGTGCTGGGATTAAAGGCGTGCGCCACCACTGCTCGGCTGATAGAGTCTTAATATGATGACATCTGATGGAAGTGGTGACAAGTAGTGGGTTGGGCTTACTTAGTTGAAGGAAATATACGTAGTGGTAGTTTTGACTAATCTGCTTTGGCTCCCAGAGGCTCATACTGGATTCATGAATGAAAGACACACACACACACACACACACACACACACACACACACACCAGTAAATTTTTGACCTGCCGTGACTAGCTCAAAGGTTGGGCACTCCTAAACCTTCCCCTGCTACCCCAGGCCCAACTAGGGAAGCAGCCAGTTGCCACTTATTTGAATCTATACATGGCCAATTGGCTTTCTCTCCTGCAGCTCTTACATCCCTTCTTTCTCCCTCCAGGTCATGGCAATTCTCCGGTTCTCTTTTTCCCAGTTACTCACCCACACAAATATAAAGGTTCCGTCCCTCTCCCCCCAGCAATTGGTCATTGGTTCTTTGTTGACTGATTAAAAAACAATTGGGGACAAGAACCTTCAGTTCTGGGTTTGGTTTTTTTTTTTTTTTTGGTTTTTCGAGACAGGGTTTCTCTGTGTAGCCCTGGCTGTCCTGGAACTCACTCTGTAGACCAGGCTGGCCTCGAACTCAGAAATCCACCTGTCTCTGCCTTGCCTCCCAAGTGCTAGGATTAAAGGCATTCACGGACCTTCAGTTTTGACACACAGATTCCTGAGTAATTCAAGCATTAGAACCAACCCCTAGTATATCCTTGGTGCTATGGCCCTGAAGGCTATAGCCTTCCTTAGTCCATTTCTGTAGTCATTTCTTCTGCTTTCTGTCCATTGTGAGGTGAATGGCCTCTGCCACCTGCTCTTGCTTCCACAGACCCAGATATAATGGAGGTAGCATACAGCTATGTCCCAGGACTTAGGAGGCCGAGGGAGAAGGCTGACCTCAGCTAAGTAGCAAGACCATTTCTCAAATCAACACAAACAATAAAGGCACAACAAAACTCTGGGAATAATAAATACAGGACAAAAATAATACACGACTTTATCTAAAATACTTTATTTTCAAATAATGCTTCACTAGGGTTTTGAGCCTCAACTCCATGTAATATCCCACAACACCACACCTTATTAAAACAAGCCTTCAAAACTTTGGGAGCAAGTCAGCATTCGCGAATCTTTACAAAGTCAAGGGACAGAGATTTAGAAAGTGGCTGGATTCTATGACACAGCTTAGAAAAAGCACTAGATTGCCTAGGGGCAGCTCTTTAAGCATTTGGTAGACTCTGGAATAAGTTCAGTTCAGGCACTATGCTTTTGTTCAACTCCCTGAACTCAATGAAGGTAACTGGGACTTGATAAGGAACAAGTCATGGAACCTGTAGAGTGTTCAATGCGGTCATTCATAATAGTGAACAATTAGGAAAGAACTTTGACTTTCCCATTAGTCAGCTTTGCATCATTGTCACAAAATACTGAGATCATCAACACATAAAGAGCAAGGGTTTGTTTTGGCTCATAGTTTGGATTTCTTCTTCTTCTCCTTCTCCTTCTCCTTCTCCTCCTCCTCCTCCTCCTCCTTCTCCTTCTCCTCCTCCTCCTCCTCCTCCTCTTCCTCCTCCTCCTCCCCCCTCCTCTTCCTCCTCCTCCTCCTTCTTTTCTCTCTCTCTCTCTCTCTCTCTCTCTCTCTCTCACTCAGAGACAGGGCCTCACTATTTAGCTTTGGCTGTCCTGGAACTCACCATATAGATCTCGGTGTGGTTTTGAACTCACAGAGAACAGCCTGCCCCTGCCCCTGCCCCTGCTCCTGGAGTGCTGGGATTAAAGATGTGTGCCACCACCACCCAGCCATAGTTTGGACCTATCAATCCATGATGGTTAATTGGGTGTGTGCTGAGGCAGCACACCAGCATAGCAACACATAGTAGAGATGGCCTGTTTATTTCATGGCAGACAGAAAGTAAAAGACAGACAGGAAACAGGCAGGATGCCCATCTCCACTTTAAGGCATGCTTTCAAGAAGCTCTTGTAGAGGATCTAGGTTAAATTCCAAACACCCACGTCACAACCACCTGTGACTCCAGTTCTAGGGAATCCAATGTCCTTGGGCCTCCTTGGGAACCTGTGTTCATGTGACACACATAAACTCACAGGATACACACAAATACACAATTTTTACAAAAATCTGAAAACAACAATGACAAAAGAGGATACTTTCAATGATCTAACTTCTTTTTACTAGGATCAAACTCCTAAAGTTTTCTCTCCTCAATACCAACACAAGCCACGGACTGAGCCTTTAACCCACGAGTCTTTAGGAGAGCAAGCACTGCACATCAAAACTATAGCAATATTCCTTGCCAGAGCCTTGTTATATAGCTGTTTAATGGACAGTTACATAAGTGTGAATACTACTTTACAAGTTTCAGTGCTAGCACGCACAAAAAACTTGAGTGACAAAGGGATCACTATTACAATTATGTTCAAATACATACATGCACAGAGGAAGGCTAGACAACAGACTATACAGCATAATTCCAACAGTAGATCTGTTGCAGGAATTATTTAAAAAGGAGGAATATACAGCATGTTCCCTTGCTACACCATCGTTCTCTCATCCCCGGCGGGCTGGCCAGCCATGCACTGGAGAGCAATGGCCTTCCTGCTTTCATCTTACGGAGCTCTGACTCAGAGCTCCATGATGACTCAGAGCTCCATGATCTCTCCACCCAGCTCGCTAGGTTCCCACTAGCAGGTCGCTACCAAGCCAGCCTCAAGCTTCAATACCCCCATGGCCTCTGTGGTGCACATCAGGCAAACCCACACTTTGCCACTGTACCTTTCTCTCTAGAACCCAGACGAGCCTACACGTGAAGGAAAACATAAGACAAATTTAGCTCAGAAACAATAGTAACTCAGTCTCTGGGCACAACTACTAAAACCTAATCTTGTAAACCTTATCGAAGTCTGATTCCTCTGGTGGTGAATCCTTGCGGATCTGCCATGATACCAGGAGACTCTACTAGCTACATCTTACCTATCTGCTGTCCCTGCTCCAAAGGGACCCTCTCTCCTGTTCCTCTCTTCTCCTCTCTGACCGGGAAGTCCCTCCTCCCCACCCAGTGATTGGCTCCTTTATTCATTAGGGGATTGGTTCACAAGAAGTCACAGGTGTAACTCACTCCTTGTCTGAAGCCCCTCACAGGAGGGCAGAATTAGCAGAATACAAAAAGCCCCAAGGCTATCCACAACAGTAGATCTATGTACACAGCAGAACCATAAGACTTCTACCCTTCCTTCTTCATGCCTTTTGTATTTGCCAAGGGTCACATGATAAGTATATATAGTTTTTTTTATCATCACTGTTGGCATGTAGTCTAGGCCCCGCCCCACAGTTACCTGGCAACAGCCAGGTGAGCCTGATACATTCTGCTTGTCTCCTTTATGCTCTCTTGCTCTCCTATTGCTCCTGCATCCCCTCTCTCCCCATTCCCCTTCCCCCTCCCTCCACGTGCTCATGGCTGGCCTCTACTCCTCTACTCTCTCCTCCTCCTCCTCCTCCTCCTCCTCCTCCTCCTCCTCCTCCTCCTATCTCCATGTCCTGAATAAACTCTATACTATACCGTCTTACCCAGTGGCTGATCCCTCAGGGGGTACAGATGCCTCAGCATAGGCCCACAGAGGCACTCCCTTACCCCCACAACGTACCTCACCTCCACCAAACATATTCCTGGCCTCTCTTACCTTTCTATGAAACACAACAATCACAAAATAAAATTAAACATGAGGTGATATGCCACTGGGTAGTTGAGGCTAAAGCCAGGTCACCAAATGCTTACCTCTGAAGCTTTTGACCCTGGTGTCGCCTACACTCAGTCTTAACATCCCTGGTACATGTGAAGTAGCATCGTCAACTGCCCGAGAACACTACTGGGTGGTCTTGTGTTGTTTTTTACCTTTTCCATATTTGGTTACCTGCTTTATTAATTTAGAGGGTTGGATGGTAGACCCTAGTCTGTGAAACTTCAGAAGCCACAAGCACTTTCCTTTAACTCATTTGATCCTCTCCATAACCCTAAAGCTAATAGGTACAAAATGAATCTTATCACTATTTTTCCTAAGAGAAGAGAGAGGTTCACTGGCCTGAAATCACACAGATGTTGAGAAGACTAAAGATTCCAAAGCAGGTCTCCAGGCTTCACACCCTGGTCTATCAGCTACATCAGGATTCCTTTTGCATATTAACAGTGAATTCCTGTTCTTTCATGAAACGCCAGCTAGTGTCTTGACTATGAGACCTCAGATACTAGGACTAGAATTTCTTCCTCATTTATGTTTTCTAAAAGATCTTCGGACGGCCCACACACTCCTCTGAATCATTCTCTGTTCTATCTGCTCCTCTTCTGGCCTTGTTTGTGGGCTACACACTGGTGGGTCAGCATCTGAAAATCAGAATTAAAAAGGGCCCCAAAGGTCACTGTCCTGAGAAGCCCTGCCGGCCTTTTACAGACTCTCCAGTGAAAAGTCTTTCCACATGCTCTCCAGGGGGCCCAGGGCCAGGATGATAAGCCTCCCTTTCCCACCACAGAGCCACCATGCTTCTGCTAGATGACCTGCATTCATTGAGGGGGAAACACAGAGGCTGCCTGGTGTGAGACAGCGTGATTCAGGCTTTTGCACAAGGGCATTGTGCACAATGGAAAGATCTGAGCACTCCAACGGGAAAGAAAACCAGAAATGCCAAGGCAAGTGGTAACAAAAAAAATCTAGAGCACAACCGATCCCAAGGGCTAAGAAAAAGTTGTGTACGTGGGGGGTAGGGGGTAGGGGGCGAAAGGCTGGGGTGGGGTCCTCCTGAGAAGATTACACTTATGGGCAGCTGGGGTCAGAGAGCCTGGCTAGCCCTACGGAGGAGTTCTCCCACTGGATGGGAATTCTTTCTGTGTCTGGCTTCAGATAACTTCCTTCCACCAGGACCCCCCTTCTCCCCAGAACGTCAGGGCTTGGTCACCATGCTAGTGCAGCAGCTTGATGGCTCTTCCACACAAAGCGACAGTAAAAATCAACAGTTCTGATCATTTTCTCTTAGGATTCTTCCCACCTGCGCTAAGAAAGAGAAGCTGGCTCTCCCTTTGCCCACAAAGTCAGTTGCTATTGTTTTATGTAGGACTTAAAGAAATGGGCACCCCATTCCTAACAGAAACTCGTCGACTGATATGCTTTTAAATAGGGAACACGCAAAAATATTAAAAGTCCTCTCCCCAAGCCTCATCGGAAGCTTTGTTAATTAATAGAGGCATTACAAAACAAACAAACAAACAACACAGGCTGGGCCGTGGCGGCGCACGCCTTTAATCCCAGCACTCGGGAGGCAGAGGCAGGCGGATTTCTGAGTTCGAGGCCAGCCTGGTCTACAGAGTGAGTTCCAGGACAGCCAGGGCTACACAGAGAAACCCTGTCTCGGGAAACAAACAAACAAACAAACACAGAACTGTATTCAGTTTGATGAAATAAATACTTTGTGTTGGGATCCAAAATGATTTATTGTTAGCATTCTGTCTAAACTCCACCCCACAGTTGCCTGGCAACAGCCAGGTAAGCCTGGCCCACTATAAAAGAGGCTGCTAGCCCCCTCCTCTCTCTATTGCCTCTTGTTCTCTTCCCCCCCTTCTCCCCATTTCCTTCCCCCCTCTCTCCATGTGATCATGGCAGGCTTCTTCTCTCTCTCTCTCTCTCTCTCTCTCTCTCTCTTTCTCTCTCTCTCCTTCTCCCTGCCTTTCTCTGCCTCTACTACCCTCTTAGCTCCCCTCCCCCTGCCCTGAATAAACTCTATTCTACACTATACCGTAGTGTGGCTGGTCCATTAGGGGGAAGGGATGCCTTGGCATGGGCCCACTGAGGCACACCCCTCCCCCATATCTCACCACACACCCATAGAACATATCTTTTATCATTTTATCTTTTTATTAACACATCACTTATATGAATAGAAACTATTAAAGCATTTTAAAATCCTACATTTGTTTCACCCTCCAAGTAAAATTCTTTCCTGTTAATAAATATTCCATCATGTGTATCCAGTGTGAGGGATCCCACAAAAAGAAGTTTCCTTCCTTTGTCTCAGGGAGGCTATGGAGTAATCTCCTGTGAATGAAGAAAGGGTTCTTGTTAGATTCATGCATCAAAGGATTGTAAGCCGCAGACCCATAAAGTTATTCACCCAACATGGTCAGTAGACCCAATCTGATGTCACAGCCCCTCTGAAACTGGTTAATATTGTTATAAAAAATGATCTGGCTGGATATGAGGGGCATTATAATCGGCAGGGATGGTCTCTCGGCTTCAGAAACCACACCAGGCCAAACAGTTCCACGTGGGAGGTTTATTGGGGGGGGGGAGGGGGTGTAGCATTGAGAAGGGGAAAAGGGAGAGGAAAAAGAGAGAATGATCAGAGGGGTCTTCCGTTTATATATGGAGAGTGACATAGCCCCAGGTAAAGGTAGGCGGTGGGCCAAGTGGACGCTGGGAATATGGTGGCTGTTTCCTTGGCAACAGGTGAGCAGGTCGCTATGTTGCCTGGGTGTGACATTACTGGTTTGGCGATCCTGATGCCAACAGTTTGAACCGGTTGCCCACCAGGTTAGTGCTTGCTGTGAACTTGGATACTATTCACCTTTAGTCATCACAGCCCTGTGAGATGTGTAATCTCCACTTTCGAATCAAGAAACCCTAAGTAAGAGGGTCAAAGAAAGACTCCAAGATGGCAGAGCTGGCAAACAGGACAAACAACCGACTTCTAATCTTGGGACTTTTTTCACACCAGAGCTTATCCTTTAAATGGTCGTTCTGTCACTTCTCAAGCCTTCTCTCACCACTGTCACCTCCTTAAGCAGCCTCTTCCACTGTGAGGTCATCTCTGTTTAGAGATTTCATGCTTGTACTGAGTTAGACCTCCAATCTACCCCTAAGCCTGACTCTTCAGGTGTGGACCAAGACCCTGAGACCTCTAGGAGATGCTCTGGGTCCGAAGACACTGACAGTGACATGCAAGGAATTATCGTTTAGGACCATCTTGCTAAGTATTTGGTTTCTATGGTGCCAAGGTTGAGGAATGCTGGGTTTCAGGAGGTGTTAGGGTCTGGTAGTACAGAAGAAAGAGGCAGAGGGGTGCATCAGTTCCCACACCACAGGCTCAGCTCAGGAAGGAGACAGGAGTTCTGATAAGAAGCAGGCTCCAGGTCTCATCCAGTGTCAGTCTTCCAGCAGTTTCCTGGTTCTTGGATGGCAGTGACCTGGAAATACAAACCACAGAAATGCTGCCAAGGAGGCACTGCCAAGTTCCCCAGACAGCTACACCCTCTGCCTCTGCAGTCCTTTGTATACATCTCTTGACCATGGTGTCCCATCATGAGCTGTTTACACTTGAAGTCTCTTCCCTGGACTGTGCTTCTGCAGTGTAGGGACTAGCAAACAGGCACGGCCTGTTTATGAAATAAGTTTTATTGGAACACAGTCGTGCCTTTTTTTGCAAGTAAAGTTTTACTGAAACAGATTCGTGTTCGTTCATTTTTTGCATTGTGTATGGCTGTGGAGTGGTCTTGATGGAGTCTATACAAGCTACACGGATTATGTTGTTGGTTTTGTATCTTTCTGCCAATTTTTTTTGAGAGCAAGAATAAAGTCATCCCGTGTCTCTTTGAAGTTTTGTATTCCACTGGTTTAGCCAGAATTAGCATTAGGATTAGAAGAATCAGTTTATTTTTTGGCTAGCACACCCAACAATACACTACTGTACATGTATGTGTATATATTTCATCCTCTTGGTTCTGTTCTTCTAGATCAGTGGTTCTCAACCTTCCTAATTCTGAGACCCTTAATACAGTTCCTCACATTGTGGCAACCCCCAACCATAAGATTATTTTTGCTATTACTTCATAACTGTAATTTTACTACTGTTATGAATCATAATGTAAATATCTGTGTTTTCAGATAGTCTTAGGGTAACCCTGTGACTCAACCACAAAGAGGTCTGGACCTACAGGTTGAGAACCCCTACTCTAGAGACACACTCCCCCACCCCCACCCCCCATCCCCCACCCCTGACTAAAGAATCCAGGGTCTAAGAAACCCAAACCAACCAACCAAACAATACTGGTTCCCCAAGATAGACTGGCTGAGGACTGTGGTAGCTGCCTTTCTTTGATCTGTTGTTGGTTTCCTATCTAAAGTAAATAGACATTTGTTCATGTCTCCCCAGGAAAACTCATGCAGCACACTTGGGAACTATTGCAACTGTAGTGGGCTCTGAAGATTCGTGGGTGAGACAGAAAGGTGACAGACACCAAATGGGCAACACACAGTCACTAAAGGAGAACAGAGACAGAGCTTTCACCAGAATGCTGCACTGGGAGCGCCCTTTGAAGTTGCCCCTAAAGCTAAAGGTGCTGTGGGACAGCCCAGTCTTGCTTGATTTGCATACACTGATTACCTCTAGATAGTGCTAACAGGAGGAACTTGGTCACAGCAAGGGACCACAGCCCTAAACTGATTCTTTGTCTAGGCTCCTTTTTGAGCCTCATGACCATGTAACCACAAAGGGTCCCACCAGGGAAGAACCTACTGCTCAGTCAATAAGTGTACAATAAATCTCTCCTACCCCTAATTTTTCCCAAAGAAACCTGTGGGAAAATTAAGGAAATCTCTAGCCCTTTAAGGATTTACTGGGAATTAATTGCCTCTGAACCGATTCCAGTGTCAGGAAAGCATGACTTACTGTCAGGACAGGAGTTCCTAGCAACCAGGTGCTCAGTAGAGTTTGGGGGGGGGTCTGTCTCACAGTGGTACAGCCCTATCCTAGTGGAAATAGCCCAGGCAGCTATTTCCTCAGCTCCAGAACTGTTGATTTGAGAAACAGACATAGTGGTTTTTAGCAGAATCCCCACACTCATTGCTTTCTGTACAGATATAAGCCACTATGGTAAGACAAGTGAGCCTGCAACACGGATGTGAAAGATGCAGGGATGCTGAATGTGGTCACATGCTCCATTCAACCGGCGTATTTGGCCTTTGCCAACATACATGATTCATGGAGAATCACAATGGGTTATTATAAACTTAACTGGGTGATAACCACAATGTAGCTTTTCCTGGTGTGGTTTTGTTGCTAAGGAAACCATACAATTTCTGGCAGTTATTGATCTGGCAAATTTAGCAAGCCCCCCCCCCCCCGCCCCTGGTATCCTATAATATTCACCAGAATCTGTTTGTTTTTAGCCAGCATACCCAGTAATACAGTACTGTCATATCTCAGGCCTGCAACTTCTCAGTCTATGATCATAACCTCGTCTTAGAGACCTCAGCAGCCAGCATGTTCCATGTACTATGGATTAGATCACATATCACACAGTTGCCCATGCTGCAGATAGAAGGAAAACTGGTTCTCAATGAGCACAATCAGCTATTATTCTAGATATCTTGTTGAGAAAATTCAAACAGATCCCACAGAAATTCAGGGCCTGGATACTGAACCCAAGGCCTAACTTCTAAAGGCTTAGGGTTTAAGCATGTGAAGATGTTTCATCCAATATGGAGAAGCTGTAGCATCGGATCTCTCTGCCCACCACACAGATGGTGGAATACCTGGTAAAGCTCTGGAAGCAGCTGAAGTCTTTGGACATGCTCTCCCAACAAATCTATTGAGTAACCCGAGAGAGAGTGCTGAACGTGGGCAGAGAAGTGTGAAGACCCTGCAAAAGGATTCAACCTACTAGGCAAGGTGTTCGTCAATCTCAAGTGGACTCCGTACTCCCACTTGTGTTGTGAAGATAGGGAAGATGTGCAGAACAATTTGCAGGTCCCTAGAGGTTAAGTTATACCATAGACCTTTAGGACTGACTTAGGTACTAACCATGCCCCGTAAGAAAGGCTTCTGCTTTGCTCTTGGGCCTAACAGAACCTGAGTTCCTGGCCACCGAAAGTGACTGCCACCACTGTGTCTGTGCATTCCAGTCTGCTCTGGGTCCTTCTGCATGTGGCATTACTGTTGCTTTTCCTGCTGATGCGTAGGAATGTCAAGTTACCATCAAGCACAAAGCCTTCCCTGACACAACATCTCTCCACAGTTTCTGCTGGCTAACTGTTCTCTGGTCTTTGACTGTGCCTTTCTTGCTTGTCTGTTACCATAATAAAACAGCAGTGCTGGGGTAGATAATTTACAGAGGACAGAAGCTTATTTGGTTCATGCTAGAGGTCGGAGAGTCTGAAAGCATGGTGTGAGTGTTTGCTCAGCGTGTGAGCGGGCCTTTATGCTGCACTGGCTTATGGTGAGGTGGGCATGGCCTGGTGAGGCACAGCAAGCTTGCTACCTTGCTTAGTTTTCTCTGTTTGCAAAGCCATTAATGCCCTCACAGGGACTCATCCCCATGATGTCTATTTATCTCCCCCAAACTCCTACCTACAAATAGCATTGGGGTAAGAATATTTAGGAAGGACCTACTCAAACCACGGCACGCATCTTCTCTTTCTCAACCATGACAGCCAATCCTAAAACAAAGCCTTGATTCAGCACCAGCCATCACAGATCTAACTTCCCTCTTCAAACCTTTCAAAATTCTCAAACCTTCTTCAAATTTTCCCAGACTGGAAACATTGCTTGTTATTTGCGTGACTATATTTAATTTCCATGACAGCTCTGCCTAATAGCATGCATCTTCCAGCTTGACAGAGGCAGAAGCTGACAATGAGAGCAGTTTGCCCAGTGTCTCACATCCAGTCTGTGGGAAGCAGAACTGGATCCCACTCATGCACATCTGACTCCAGAGCCTGGAGGAGGTCCTGGCCAAGCTGCACCTTGGGCCTTCCTGGGGGAGAATCACTGCAGCCAGTATTTCCCCTGCTTCTTAACTAACAGAGTCAATGAGGCTCCTGGATCTTCCCACTTCCCAGTAACCGATGTGAGTCAGTATTGAACTTTTAAACATGGCTTAACTCATGAAATATTTCAAATATGTAGAGCTATCTAGAGAATAACATAGCAGACATTCTTGTCTTCAACATTAAAAAGCTACTTTATTCTTCTCATTCAGCTTAATTTTATTTCATATCCTGTTGTTGTTGTTGTTTTGTTATGTTGAGATAAAGCCCTATGTAACCCAGGCTGGCCTCAGACTCACTATGTAGCTTAAGCTAGCCCCAAAATGCAGATCCTCCTGCCTCCACCTCTCTAGTGCTTCAATTACAGGCATGTGCCACTGTGTACTGCTTTATATCAGATCTTAATATATACTATGAGGACTTGGGTTCAATCTCAGTTCTGCCAAGAAGAAAAATATGTAAAGGTTTTTTTTAAATCACTTTTGCAAGCATCCATCAATATAAATGCACAAGTAACCACTGTTAGAATGCAAACAAATAGCAAAGAGCAATTAAAATTAATAAATTTGAGTTATGTGCTGAGAGAAAAGGGAAGTTCTAAACACACAAAGACAACATAGTGTGCACTGGAAAGACCCGCAACAAACTCCTATCAACATTCAGAGCCGCTCTCTTAGGCTTCTCCGACACCGATTCTCTCTGTTCCTGCCTTCACTTTCCATCTTACAAACCTTCCTGAAGTCCTAGTTCATCTCCTTCCAACCAACTGCCTGGGCCCAGCCACACATCCACGGCCAGCCTAACTGGAAATCCATCCAGTAGTTTCCAGCGATCTGTTGTGTGGTGAGGCATTCCCCAGGGCTTTCTCCTGGGATGCCATTCATTATGTTCATCTACAAGTACACATTTAAACCTGAAATTGATTGGTAGCATCAGGCTTTTGTTGTGTGTTTGGAATGCCCCACAGCCTGATTGAGTAATAAAACATGAGAAAAGATCACTGAGAACAGGTTTGGGCAGCATGCGTGGGGCTGGAGTGCTTCTTAGCAGTGTAGGCTGTGCAACCATTTTGGAATACGGCTTCAGTGTATCTTTTAAAGATGAAGACAATCCCACTTTTTAGGGTCCATCAACCTGTAGGAGAGTCCTAACGGAAGAGTACTCAACACGGATGGAGAGTGCAGGAGATGGATGAAGGATGCATAACAGGGATGCAGGGTGCACAGCATAGATGCAGAGTGCACAACAGGGATGCAGAGTGTGCAACCCAGACAGGAATGTTTCCATCATCACCGTTCAAACAGGTCTCAAACTGGAAATAACACAAATGACCACTGAGAGTCAAGTGAGGTGAACTCTGGTCTGTTCTAACAGTGTGGCTTCACACAGGTGGGTGGGGTTGCTCCCCATCTGGAGAGGGGGAAGCCAGATTCGAGGACTTGTGCTCAGGATTTCACTGCACAGAGGTCAGAGACAACCAGAGGGACCAGGGGTAGTTACTCAGGTGTGGTAGGAGAGAAGCAAGGAGCAGGGGCCACAATGAGAATCAGTCCTGGTGGTAGGGCGTGGCAGGAGGGGGCGCTGATAGCATCTTGTTGTTTGGCCTACACAGTAGCTGTGCAAGTGCTCCATAAAGAGTTATTTTGCTGTAATTTATGGACTATTCTTTTGGTACGCTGTACTGGACAACACAAAATACCACACGCCACAGCGCCTGTAGTTCCATGGAAACAGGCAGAGGTTACTTTATAAAGTTCTTCTGAGAAGCTTCAGATTCTCCATTGATGACTGACATTGGCTTGCTTACTCTTCCAGCTTTCTGTTTTCTGCCCAAGAAACACTGCTTTCTTAGATTTCTTGATTTTCGAAGTAGGAATTTTTGTTTTGTTTTGTTTTGTTTGTTTTTCGAAAAGTGTCATTTGGTGGAATTTGTCATGTGCATTGTCAGATGGTTGAAATCTGCAGTGTAAACCCCACCACCAGGAATGAGGTGATGCACCAGGGATAACTGATAGCCAAAAGAAAAAAACCATGCTAAACCGTGACAACAGAGATGAGCAGGAGGTTTACTGTGCAATTTGTTCATCCATCTCTAGAGAAGAGGGCAGAGAATTACCGAGACTGGAAGAAACTTCCCTATTACTACTATGTAGCAAAGCCAAGGTCGGTGGGGATGGAGACTCTCCCCGGAGCCCACGGAAGCAGCCACCTATAATCAATATTCGGAATCAACATCCTGAAAAAGCCCCACTTTCTGTATTGGAACAATCTAGCCAGCCCGGAGGTCTCTTGACTCTGTCCTTCCTGTTGGTTCCTTCACCTTAACATTAACCAATTCACCCCTCATCTTATTTAATGCAGTTTCCCTTCAAAGCCAACTCCTGTCTTACCAGCTATCAATCCTGTGATGGCTTCCCATTGCCCACCTTCTCAAACCAGAGCCTTTACCTACCATGACTTTGAATGCCCTTCACAGCCTGGCTTGCTTTATTTATTTGGTTTTTTGTTTGTTTGTTTGTTTTTGTTTTTGTTTTGTTTTTTTACACAGGGTCTCATAATGAAGCTCTGGCTAGTCTGGGTCTCATTATGTAGACCAGGCTAGCATAAAACCCAGTGATCTGCATGCCTCTGTCTCCAGATTAAAGGAACACATAACCATCACTCCTGGCCTTCTCATTCCTTTATCTATCTGCCTACTAGGAACTGCAAGTTATCAGATGAACCTCCCTGCAGCAGGCACATGCTAGTCACCATGATTTCCCACATGTTTTCCCCTCAACCCTGTCCACTCTCTCTTACAGTCCCATTCATCCATCAAGGCCCAGTGTGAACACTGGTTCTGGGACGTTATTGCCTGATGTCTCCAGCCAGACTCCATCTCCAATCTCTGTCGATTTCTGGTTACTTTCTAGGAGTCCGCCTTGGCTAACATTTGCCCAGCCCTCATCCCCACAGACCTTGAACTCCTATAAGAAGGGTTATGTCTTATTTACTTTCTCATTCCCAGAATCTGATACAAAACAGCACCACATCTTTAGTTCATAAATGATCTGCGGTGCTCACTTAAGTTCATATCCAGAGTGACAGCTTATATGCTGCTGTCGCAAGCTTTCGTGCTGAAAGTCGGGCCAGGTGAGTGGAGATCCTTCCTGACCAGTGTGTACCAAGCGATACTGGACCCTCACAGGGTCTAGTCATTTGAAGGGTGGGCCTAGCCAGAAGCTTACCTGAATCAGACTTTCCCTGCCCTCTTTGGAGACTCCACAGACTGGCGAGGTGAACCAGAACAAGGACAAATGGAAAAATTTTCCTTCAAATTCTGTTGGGAAACTTGAACCAGAAACCAATGCTGTCTCACACAGGCCCAGCTTGCCTTGTTTTCTTTTTTCTTCCAGACAGGACTCCCTGAACCTCTCCCCTTTGCCCTGCGAAGAGCTGTCATGGAAGCAGCATGATTCTGCCTGGAGGACTTTCATGTGGCCTCCCTGCTAGGCAGACACAGTCTAGAGACCCTTAGAAGGCAGTTTTGAGAACCTGGCTTGTCTCCCAGGCCAAGCACGGAGACTATTTATCAAGGGAAAAGCACACAAATAATTGTCGGCAAAATACACACATTTTCATTTTCTTTTGAGCCATTGAATAAATCATCCTGTGTGATCCTGGGACCTGAGACTGGAAGTGGTTTTGTCCTGGACCTGAGCCACAGCCTCCAGAGAGAAGAATTCTGTCCCATTTGGACACCCACATGAACACACACGACACTGCTTTGTTCTTATCCAGCTGGGCACACCAGATGGAGCTGCAAGGGTCTGTCGTCTGGAGGCCTTTCCAGAAGCCGGGCAGGTACCTACAAGCCTTTCAGTGGTAAAAACTGTCCTCAAAACCTTCTCAGTGCGCAGAGCAGAGAGGTCCATCGAGGAAAACCCCGTTGCCAGTGTGTGTGTGTCCCAAGTCCCATCTATACAAAATTACCCGAGGTATCTGCCAAATACCCCCTTCAGTCCCCTCTCAAACTTACAGACAGATATCTCCAGAGGCAGGTTTGTTGCTGTTTTGAGGTAGGCAGGACCTTACTCTGTAGCCCAGGTTGATCTGGAACTCTCTATGTAAACCACTCTGGCCTTGAACTCACATGGATCTGCCTGTCTCTGCCTCCTGGGTGCCAGGATTAAAGATGTATAGCACTACTCCAAACTTGAGAACAAGGAATTTGATTGGCACCTCCAGCTTGGGAACCTATGTTGTGCTTCTTACCTTTCTGAGCCAACACGGGCTGAGCTCATGATTCCAATGTCTTTAGCAGCTCCCATCTGGCCGTGGGTGTCTGCCTCTCCAGCTGCCCTCAGTCCACACTGGTATCTCTCACCTCTCCCTCATGCCCCACCCCTGCATCGAAGGCTACATTGGAGCCTGGCGTGGTCTCAAAAAGAATCTCAGTACTGCCCCTCCTCCCTGTCTCTGTCTGCACACACTTGTTCCTTGTCCCACTTGTGTACAAAGTGGTGACATTATTCATGAGAGCAACAGCATCTGCTGTCTCTAGAATCTGAAGCTCCGTGTGATCTCAGGAGGGCTCTGTAAGATGGATAGAGAACTTTGTATGGGGGGGAGCTTCCTCAAGGTTTATTACAAGTAACAATTCTGCTAAATGTCTCTGTGGACTTCCGGCACATATGGTTCAGAGATTTACCAAATTTATATAATCGTCCCTTAGTATCCATGGGAGATTGGCTTCAGGAACCCTACAGATACTAGAATCTAGGTGTGTTCAAATTTCTCGTATAAAATTCTCCAGTATATACACACAACATATGCACACCACTCTTATACTTTAAATCATTTCTTGAATACCTAATACACTGTGAATGCAGTAGACATGGCTGTTATGCAGTATTGTTTATGGAATAATAAGGAAAACATTTACACGTTCTCTATACAAATACATGTTTTAAATATTTTCAGCCTGCAGTTGTTTAGATTCATGGATGCTGAGCCCCCAGATTTGCAGGGTCAACTATATTCTTTCCCCTTCTATGCTTCTTCCTCCAGTGTCAACCATCAATTAAAGTGAATGTCATTTTTAGGAAGTCCTTTGTATGTGAGCGATGTTTCTTTGAAGGCATGCCTGACTGGCCTCAAGGGAAACAAGGAAGATCCATGGGAACAGGTGGCAGTGATCCGTGTAGACCATAGTCCTGCTTCTCCTTTTTCAGATGCTGGATCTGGAAAAATCTCCTGCTCCCTGGCAGAGCACACTGAAAAGGATTGCAATTCTTACATCATGGAGCAGGTGTCCTAAGGTGTGGAAGCACATCTGGTGGTTGGCACATGGCGATGCCTGTCCTGTTCCCAACCTTCAGAAGCTACTCCTTCTGGAAGGGTCACTAAGCTGATGAAGAGAGAGCAGTTTCTAAGTTCCTACCATTGAAATGAATAGCTACTTAATGAGGAAGTCTTTCAGAGTGGCTACCTCACTTACTTTTTAAAAATTGTATTGTTTTTATTTTATGTGCCCAGGTGTTTTGCTGAATGTTATGTCTGTGTACCACATGTATACATCTGGTGTCGTTGGAGACCAGAAAGTATCCAATCTGCTTGGGACTGAAGTAACAGACCGTTGTAAACCAGTAAGTGGGTGCTGAGAATCAAACCGGGGACCTCTATGAGAGCAACCAGTGCTCTTAACCATTATGACATCTCTCCAGCCCATGGTGGCCACTTTAAGAAGATCCAGAATCAAGCTACTTTACCTAAGTTATAACAGATAGCATTTGAGGTTTATTCAACTTCAGTAATTACAGGCTCATCCTGACAATTACAACCACTTTGGTTCTTACAGACTAGCGTGACTCTGTATCTCAAAGTCCCTTACCCACACACTTTACTATATCCTATCTGAATGACTTTTCCTACAACCATATTTCTGAGTCCTGGATTCTCCAGTGCTCCTTCTTCTCCAAAGTCAAATTTCCAGCCATCTTTTTAGAAGAGTCGGACTCAAGAGTAGAACTCAGGTAACACTTCCTGGGTAGCGACTGATCCAGGAGTGGTCACGTGACTTTGGGTTACAGTCTGAACCTAGTCGATATTTTTCTTCCCAACGTTCCTCTTCCAGTAAGAGGCTAGAACTCAGGGACAAAATGCAAGGGCTCTCTATGACTGTCAATTTGTTGGGTCACTCTTCTAATGAATCTTAAACATCAATGTCTACAAGAAGCTCTACAGCACAGGGAGGTAACATCATGGATCCAGGGATGGTAATCATGTTGGCTATTTCCCAGAAGTCTCATGAGATTCTTTTGGATGCTGCCGTCAATGACCTCTGGTGCCTGAGATGCTGAGAAGCATCCCCTTCAGAACCTTCTACTTGCATTTTTGCTTTGTTCCAAGAGACACAGGGACAATAATTTCTCACGCCACTCAGTCTGTGCCAGCTTGTTATTGCAGCTAGAACTGACTGGGACAAAGAGGCATGTGATGGAATCAATGGAAGATTGTTTTAAGAAGGGAGCTCTAGAGCATCAGAGGCTGAAGGCAGATAGGCTTGACTGAGTGGGTATTTCTGCTCTGTTCCTTGGTGGCCGGCAGAGGAAACTCCAGGGTCCACAGAATGAGAACTAGAGAAGAGAAAAAAAGATGATGGCGGGGTGCTTGTGGATCCAGGGGTTAGATGCACAGCTATCCTATCACGTGGTGTGGCTGCAGAAGAGGCCCTGATTGTCAGTTAAGGTAGGTTGAGGCTGAGCCTGCAGAAGCATGCACTGCTTTTGCCTCCCTGGTGGATCATTTCCTTTTGCCTGCAATGCTGTAGCTATCCCTTCTCAAACCCTCTTTTAATCCCTTGGCCCTTACCATCTTGTCAGTTCTGCCTGGGATAGCAAATTACCACTGGCTGGGTGGCATGAGAAGCTGTGTTTCAATCCTTTCGAAGCCAGAGGTCTGAAATCAGGGTATGTGGTCTGTGTGGGGTTCTGGTGTGTGTTGACCCTGTTTTAGAAAGGTGCTTCTTAACCTTCCTAATGCTGTGGCCCTTTAATACAGTTCCTCGTGTTGTGGTGACCCCAATCATAAAATTATTTTGTTGCTACTTCATATCTGTAATTTTGCTACTGTTGTGAATCAGAGTATAAATATCTGATATGCATGTGATCCCTGAGAAAGGGTCAGTTGACCCCAAAGGGGTCATGGCCCACAGCTTGATAACTGCTGCTCTAGAGAGACCACAGGTCTGTGGTATCCTTATTGGAAAGAAGAAGGAGAGAACATTGCCTGAATGGCACTGATCCTGTACGCGAGGACTCTTCTCATGTGACCTAATTGCTTTCCAAAGGCCCCATTGCCTAATACCATTACATTGATGCTTAGGACTTCAGT
Organism: Rhynchomys soricoides; assembly: GCA_019843965.1. Lineage (NCBI taxonomy): Eukaryota > Metazoa > Chordata > Mammalia > Rodentia > Muridae > Rhynchomys > Rhynchomys soricoides. Next base: position 6,111,808 of record JADRCH010000065.1, on the reverse strand, counting down.
CTACGAATCACCGGGTGGGAAGACACAAAGATTCATTTTTAGCATCCCCTAGCACACACCTGTTATCAACTGAACCAGCAAGGATGCCCAAATTGACACTCCCTGTGGGAGCATTACTCACAGCAACATGTAAGGTCAATTAATTGCCCCAGACACTTGGTGGCACCAAAAGAAAGTGCCTTAAAGGAACTTGCAGGAATTTCAAGTTTATAAACCATGTTTGCTCTGATTGTCTCTGTCAACTCAAAAAGTCAAAAGGGTTGATATCATATAGTCAAAGGCAGCAGCTATGCCAGATGGCCAACGGCAGCAGCCCTATGACCTCAGACTTCCCTAATCACAGCACCTGTCTGACAGAGCTCTCCTCACAGTCTTCAGAGGACTCCTGTCCATGCCTCAAGGTCTCCTCTCCAAGCTTCTTGTGAACTTCTCTGACCTCATGCAGAATAGACTTCACCTTCATCTGGGCCACAGCTTTCACAACATTTCTATTAAGTTGTCCATACCTGGAGGGCTCTTCCTTGGTCAAGCCTGGGTGTTCCTGGTAGTAAGAATCATGTGTCATTTAGCTTTGTAATGCTTAATATTCACTAGAATCTCAGAATGTGTTGAATGATGGAAAACCTATGTTCCTTATGCTTTTGGTTAGTTGGTTGGTTTTGTTTTTGTTTTTCAAAATAGGGTTCCAGTAACTTGCTCTGTAGACCAGGCTAGCCTCTAACTCATAGATCCTCCTGCCTCTGCCTCCCGAGTGCTGGGACTAAAGACATGAGCCACCATGCTCAGCTTGATGACCATCTTAAAATCAGGTTAGGGGAGCTAGAGAGATGGCTCCGTGATTAAGAGCACTGGCTGCTCTTCTGAAGGTCCTGAGTTCAAATCCCAGCAACCACATGGTGGCTCATAACCATCTGTAATGAGATCTGATGCCCTCTTCTGGTGTGTCTGAAGACAGCTACAGTGTACTTACATAAATAAATAAATCTTTGGGCCGGAGTGAGGCTGGAGCAAGAAGACAGCAATGGTGTACCCATATACATAAAATAAATAAATCTTTTTTAAAAAAATCAGGGCAGACGAGGTCCATATCCACGCAATCATCCCCAGTGAGCACATGTGGGACGGCTCGGCAAACCTTACACACTGCTGGCAATTGGGCACAGGAGTGGGGAGGGTTGTTGTTCTCTGTACCCATTATGTATTATCAGAGCTGAGCTGGCCTAAGGGAAAACCAGAAAGAACACCGGTATGTCCGTGCTTGGTTTTGTTTCCACATTCTTCTAGAATCTAGATAGATCCACAGGCTGGCTTTGGCCCTAGATCTTGATACCAACTGTGTTTCCTCTTGTCTTGGTGGGTCCTTCCTCACTGAGAGCAGGCACCTCACAAGTGCACCAGCTGCACCTGGAGGCCCAGACATCGCACAATGAAAGAGAGTTACAGCTGGTTCCTTGGGATTCCAATAAGATTTATCTGTTGCCATCCAGGGCTAGCAAGTCATCAGTGAAATGTCCTTTCTCAAGTCTTTCACTCAACCAGTCACTTGCTCACACACTCATGTGCTATTTCAGCATACCCCTTGCGTTTGTATAAAGGAACGGTCATAGCACGGCCCTGGGTGGGTAAGGCTGCCGCAAGACTCTGTAAATATTCTTTCTCAGAGGAGTGCACAAAAGTAGCATTCAACCAAACTCTAGGGAGCATCTCCCAGCTGAAGACCAGGTGTCCTTCAGGAGGATGGGATGGGCTTTCCCCTCTGAGAACAGCTTGTGGAAAAGCCCCAGGGATGTGCAAGTTGCTCAGTGTCTCTCTGTGGCAAAGAAAACTGCGCATGGGCAGAGATGAAACCAGGGCAGGCACAGGAAAGATGGGGACTTAGGAGCCCACTGTCAACAGATGCTGGGGAAGACTATCTCCTGGCTCCCAGGCAAGCCATCGCTCATAAGTGCTGTGGATCCACTGCTCTGGCTGGTACCCAGGCATCATCACTTTGGCAAGTTGCTGGGTGCAGGTGTCTTGCAGACATGTCCCCAGCACTGCCTTTTGGCAGCTGCGGATGGGACTCTGGAGCTGACACCAGAGATCCGCCAGGTCGCGCGGCAAGCCGTGCGAGCCCTTCCTTGCAGTGGTTAATTTTCACTTTTCCGCAAGGAGAAGATCAGCAGCAGAGCAACGCCTGCTGGGGACCACATGCCTCTCCAAGGGCGGGCGCTTTGCTTTGAGCCCTGAAGAAGCCAGGCTGCGAGCACGTTGGTGCCGCAGCCAATCCAGCTGCCGCGGGCCTCCGGGAAGCTGTGCGCGTGGGCCGGCCTCGCGTGCCGGGAGCCCCCTGCCCACATGAAAGCGCGCGGCGGCTTCCCGGGGCGCCCGCGCCAACCGCGCCAAAGCCGCGCCCCCGCCCGCAGCCACGCGCTGGAGCGGGGCGCACAAAGGAAATGGCAGGGCGTGAGTCACCCGGAGGTTCGGCGCTCTCCCCCTCCCCGGGCTGCAGACCCACAAGGAGGCCTTTGTGCCGCGCTCTGGAGAACCACCGGCACCCGCTGAGGGGAGGCAGGCATTTCAGGGCGCTGAGTAATGCTGGGGAGACAGGAGGAGGATCTAAAAGAGGAGGGAGCGACTTTTGTGACCCACTAGTCTGAAAAGCCGGCTCCCAGATCACCCTGTGCGCAGGCTCAGAAAAGCTAGTCCTCTTCCCCCTTTCACAGACCCATCTTGACTTCTCATAATGCTGACATCCCCACCCCCCCCTTGGGGCTTGTCCTGGTTTGCAGGGTTGTCTTCTTACCATGGTGTGAAGGACTTCTTTTCCTGTGTGGTTCCTAACAGAGATTGAGAGGTGCTAAAACTGTATTCGGTAGCGGATGGAGGATTGGATGGAATAATTCAGTTGTACGATTTAACTATTAGGAGGTAGTCCAATGTCTCCAGTTTTCAAGCAGAAGAACTGTAAGCCCAGGGGGACATACTCTTCCTGGCTTGGTGTATTTTTACTGCGCAGCTCTTGCGAGGTTCAGGGAACGCCCCCTGGGCATGACTGACAAGGAAGGTTTAGGTTAGTGAAAAAAACGTGCAAGCCCAGATAGGTAACACCCCAGAGGACTCACTAGGACCCATAAAAAAATCAAAGAGACAGCAGCCAGGGCTCCATGCATTAGGGCAATCACACTTATAGGCATGAAGGTAAGCGTAAACTTTTGTTGGACATGAATGTTTAATATACTTGGCCACATGAAGGTATTGTTCCAGACAAAGGTGATTGGGAAGTCTTTGCCCTCCAGGACACAGTGTTGGACACAAGGGCCATGTGACCCCGAAGACCCAGACACTCATTGGGGACCTTGGAGGTCTCAGCATCTCAAAACCACATCCTTCCCACTCACTCCCAGAGCCCACGTTCAGTAAACAAGAAACTGCGGTGCCCAATGATCTGAGCTTTTCTACCCGTGAAAAGACAGTGCTTTGCCATGTTCCGGAGCATATATATACCCAACATTTATAAACCTCCTTCTCATGGGGAAGATGATGACCTGCCACCACCCACCAAGATTCCTACAGAACAGACTCACAGAGTGCACAGACGAGGCCTTGCTTTGAAGTCTCTCTTTCTGCAATTCTTGTGCTGATTGCCCTCTCAAAGTTCCAAGCCAAACGGCAGGCTTACTGTGTAGACAAGCTGGTACAGCACACTCTGGAGCCCACACTCAGGATGTCCTGTTGGGAGTCAGGTGGTTCACATGCCATCCATCTGTGGCCAGGATCATCCCCTGCCTCTGGGGTTTGCTAATTTCCCAACAGCAGTCAACTTTGACTTAAGGATGGCCGTCATCCTCCAAACTTACTAAGTTATTCAGAGTTTAAAGATGAGGAATCCAGGGAACATTCTACACCCAAAGCTGGTGACTGAGCAGTTGTGTCTCGATTCCAACCCACTCGATCAGCTGTATCCCTCTCTGGACACTAATAACAATAAATAAAGAGGAAGACAAGCAACTGTGAAGGGCTTGCTGGAGGACAAGCACAGTGCTTAGCATTTGACATGCTTCTTCCTGTCATCCGCACAGCAATACCGTGAGACTGTTCTGCCCCACATTTACATTTACAGGTGAGGGTGACGATGCAATCCGTAAGGAAACATGCCCGAGCGAGGTCATGTGGTTACTAAATACAGGAGCTGGCATTCAGAGCAGTGTGTCTGTCTCTGTACGTTTTTAACCGTGCCCCTCCTGGGCTAAGCAAAGCAAGATATGTCCGGTAATTAAACCCTGGTTCTTGTGGGGCCCTGCCCTAGAGAAAAGCAACTCTAAGTGGGGAAAGGGCGCAGCAAATGCACTGCCAGAGTTTTCCAGAGTCTTGGCCTTGGCTTTGGCAGTTAAGGGATCAGTTTCCGGGAGAGGAACAGGTTCAGGCAGTCTGATTTCGAATGATTCAATCCACAAGGGACTGTGCCAAACCCAATGAATTGATTCACCTGTGAGATAATACTGCCCAGAAAGATTGTAGCTAAGAGTACTGGCGTTGGAGTAGGAGGCAGCTGGGTTTGATCTTCTCTTCCTCATGATCCAGCTCTGTGACCCCAGACATCTCAATCACTCTTTACCTCTTACCTTTGGACACTGAAAAATGGCATCTTGTGTGAAGTCTGAGCCTTAAATAGAATGGTATGTATGAAATGGCTAGTGGACTGGTTGGAATTTAGTGCTTGCTCAACACATCATAATACTTAGCAACCTTCATTATGAATTGTGTTTGGAAACTAGGTTTGGTCATTGGATAAGATCTCTTTTGACCAGTGAGTAGGTTCCCCCCCCCCCCCCCCCGCACACATGCAGGCATGCACTCACGTAAAAATATCTAGCTCAGAACGGTACTTAGAGAACTCAATTCAATGGAGGGGCCATAACTGTAGTAGTGGAACCCACACCTTGCCCTGTCACCCTAAAGCATTTCTGTTCAAATGTCTAATGCTGCTTCTGGACTCAGAACTCTGTCTTCCCCTGGATGGAACTGCTCATAGCAACACTGACCAATCCTGACCCACCACCTCTGCCAACTTCCGGTGGTGAACTCCGGTTCTCCCTGTGGAGGCCTGGTCCCATATACCTTCTTCTGTGGGTCCATCTCAGCTGCCCAGGAACTGACCACATGCTGACCAGGCATCAGCACATCTAACCTAAGGAGTCCCAGCCATGAGAAACACAGCTGGTTTCTCTTCCTGAGCTTGAAGTCTGGTGGGACAAAAAGAAAAAAAACAGGCAAAGAAGCCAACTGAGTCATTACAACTCCTGCCAATTGTCAGGAGAGATAACAGCATGATGTGACTGAGAACCCTGGAGGGAGAAGTGACTAGAAAAGGCCTCTCTGAGGAGGTAGCATTTAGCCTGAGGCCTGAAGGACAAGGGGGAGCCAGCCCTGCCAAGATCTGGGAACACAGGGTTCCTGGCATACGGAACAGCTTTTCCCTTCGGAGGAGGGAAAGAACTCGATGTGTTTCTCATGATCCGACCAGGATGGAGCAGATGGTGGAAGAGTGGGGGAGGAAGAACCGAGGCAGTCAGAGGCAGCTTCCCTCCTCTGTGCACCATGCACCCAGCTGGGTGTTTGATGTGAGAGTCAGACTCCTTGACATCCATTGAACACCTACTCGGTGAGGAGCGCTGTGCGGGCACGTTCCAGTCTTCCTTCTTATTAATCTTCCACCTCCCAGCCAGCTCTCCCCATGGTGCCATGGATGCCCTTGTCCAGCAATGCTCTCTGTGGGGTCTTGTTCTCTCTGCCCATCCCCCACCCCATTAGTCCATCAGCTCCAGGGTCAGGCTCCTTGGTATCTCAGCACATTGAACTAAACCGGTGTTGTCACCCTGGAACGAAGGCTGTCCCTGACTCTGTTGCCTGCCAGTGGATCCTAACCAGGCTGCCTTGTCTGACCTCAGTGGGAGAGGAGGTGCCTAGTCCTTCAGGGTTTTGATATGCCAGGGTAGGTTGGTATGGGGGCTCTCCCCCTTCTCAGAGGAGAAGGGGAGGGGGAGGAGAGGGGCCTGTGATCGGGATGTAAAGTGAATAAATAAATTAATGAGAACAAACTAAATTTTCAAAAGAAACAAATGTCCTTTAGGAAAGCTGATTAATGTCCCAGTCTCTCCCTCTCTCTCTCTCTCTCTCTCTCTCTCTCTCTCTCTCTCTCTCTCACACACACACACACACACACACACACACACACACACAGAGGTGTTGTCACGCTTGCTAAGTTCCACACAGTACACACACCCCTTGTCTTGGGCAGCTTTAGGTGCAGGACATGATAATAACAGAAATGGATGCTTTTCAGATTAAGTTTGTAGACTCACACTGGGCGCTTTGCTGCCACAATTGATTTGATAGCACCCTCATGAGTGTGGTTTAGGCTGACAAGTTTTTGGTACTACACACAGTGGTGAATCTCACCCTTTATGTGTTAGTATCTACTATAGAGAGTGAGAATCCCAGGCTGGCCTCCAGTGGAACAAGGTGGTCTGGACAAGCCATGTAAACTGCTTAGAGCTAGAAAGAGCCGGTCTGTCCTATACCTCATCGTTAGGAACCTACCATGAGCTCTACAGACTCTGTGATAGAAATCTTCTCAGATAGAAAGATGGATTCAGCATCCTGTGCTCTTTAGATAAAGAACTGTAAGGTTGACTGTGTACAGGCTTCAATGGAAGTACCAGAAATATGCTCATGGGAAGAAGGTGAACTTGGAACACTAGCATGTACGTAAAAGAAGAGGACCTCAGCTATGGTTTTCATTTTTAATTTTTTTGAGCATACAATTATAAAACAATGCTGTTTTGAAAGGGTTATTTGAGAGACAGTGAAGAGAGAGAGAGAGAGAGAGAGAGAGAGAGAGAGCTGACAAAGGGCTTGCAGCAATAGCAGTAGTGGGGCCAGCTAAAGGGCATTTGGAGACTGTGGGAGATACTGATGTACTGATGTTAGGGGCTCACAGCAGTTGGCTTCATTCACCATGGGAGCAGGCCCTGGGGCTGATGGGAAGTACAGGAAGTGAGGGAGGTGTGTGGGGTGAGGTGCAGAGCAGGACTGTTACTATGGAGATGATAATCAACATTTACCAACCTGAGACTCCAGAAGCCAGAAAGCATAGGGATGTCACAACATGTGGAAGAATACTGGCCTTGTGTTGGATAAGATTCCAGTCTAATCTCTGCCGTTGATTAGCTGTGTAACTTGGATCGAGTCACCTCTGTTTTTGAACCTGTTTCCTTAATTGCCCAATGGGGGTTACAACTTCTAAACCTCAAGCTGTGATCTGTAATAAGATGAGCAAAGCCACCTTTTCCTGACTCTGAGAATCCAGGCCTTTGTCCAGGTGTTCCCTGGATGTGCGTGGTGCAAGGACTTCCTCCTCCTCCTGTTAGCACATGATCTTGGGCAAACTTTACAGGCTATGGGGCACCCAAGGAAACAATCCCTCTATGGAAAATCATTGCCTAGTCTATAAATAGTATAGCCATGTTGGGTTCTTACCTCACATGGTCAGTGGTGGACCTTGCTAATTCAGTTTGATTCCCAAGTTACTTTTTATAAAAATGTTTATTGTTTAAAGCAATAAAAAGATAGTTGTGTTATTTTGGTCATTGGAAGTAGGGTATGTGGATTTCTCCTGCCAATTCCATCTCGACATTCCCTCCATGATCAACTGAGAGTTTACTTTTAAAGTGTTAATAGAAAAGGAAAAGTCTACTGCCCAGAAAAAAGGGCGAGGTAGGGGAAGAGAGGCTGCCTGACAACTGCCAGTCCAGCTTAAGTGGCACTGATGGCCCTCGGAAGGACCTTCAAGCTGAGGGTCAGGAGCTGATGGGGATGTAAGGAACTGGGCTTGCCAAGTTGGTCCAGCATCTTCTATGCCTGGGCCTGCATTTGTAAATGAGTGAGCCATGCATGTTCTCCATATTTATGAGTGGTCAGGAAGCAGGTGTGTTAGGCCAAATTATTCTCTTCCTCCCCAGATCACCAAATTAGAGTACAGGGATCTGATATAGCAAATTTGCAAAATGTGTTTTAACTCACTCAGGTTGCTATAACAAAATACTGCAAACTGTGTAGCTTATAAACAAGAGAAGTTTATCTCTCACAGTTCAGATGGAATGTCTACCACCAAGTCGCCAGCACATTTGGTGAAGAGGGCTTTCTGGTTCATAAATGCTGGGCTACATGGTGAGGGGTGGGGGAATTGGAAGATGTTTTGGGGTTTCTTTTGTAAGGATTTAAATCCTGTTCACTAGGGTGCCACCTCATCATCCAGCCACCTGTCAATAGGCCAGCTCCTCAGATTATCACAGTGGAGGGTGAGTTTCTGCACATAGGGGAAGGGGGCATGTCTAAACATTCAAGGCACAGCCACCCTCTATTAACAGGGAAGATGACACAGACACAGTGACCTAAAGGAGGGAAGTTTCACTCCAGGAAAAAAAAAATTCCTTTGGGCAACTGTTTATCTCTTTGAATGAAGTATGATCTTACCCCTGGGGGTCTTTAAGGTACCATGCTAACTGTGAGGAGGTGTCTACACATCTACACGCTTCTAAGACACCAGAGTCCCATATTAACTGCAAGGAGGTATCTTGGCCTAGTTCTCACACAGTGGACCCAACACAGGCTGGTAGTTTCTGGGACAATATCAGAAAATTGGAGCAAGCAGAGAGAAGAAAAGAATTTTTAGAAGGAAAAAGAAAAATAAGACATAAAGAAGAAAAGACAACTCGGGAATTAAACTACTGAACTGGTCTCAGGAGAAGCTTGAAAACTCTACTTCACTTCTAGCAAGCCATGCAGATGCTCACCCCAGAGGCCATGTTAGGAGCTGGCTGAAAGGCCAGAGGGCAGTGTGGGGTTTCTTGGTGTGAAGAAGAGAAGATACTTTCCCATCAAGGAAGCCTGGGACAGAAACTGGGAGCTGAGAGCAGATGCAACAGACAGTCAGGACAACCATGGCTGGAGTGAAAAGGTGGGCTGAGACGGGAAGGCAGGAAGGCAGAAGGAGGTCCTGGCTCCCAGGAGGGAGAGAAATCCTCAGCAGCAGTCCACCTCTCCAAATTTCCTGTAGAATTAAACTGGTTTAATCTTCTAAGGATGTAATATGCCCAAAAGAATTGGGGAAATCTGCTTTCTGGGCAAACAAGGGATGCTAGAAAGAAAGGAACGGAAAGAAGGGAAGAGAAATTTCTAGAACCTCAGGCAGATTCAAACTTTCTAACTTCTCTCATTGATCATTTAAAAAATAGTTTCCTTTTTATAAACATTGCAATCTATATCTACACCCTTAATAAAACAGGCAAACACTTGTGAGTTTCCTTCCCCCTGATTCCCAGAGGGAATACTAAGAGTGTCTGCAAACCCTTCCAACTTTACATTATGTAAATAAACACACACGTACATCTTTAAATTACACCTGAACATGGGCTTAGTGCTGAACATCTGTGGTCTCACCACGCAGGAGCTTGAAGCAGGAAGATCAAAAATTCAAGACCAGCATGGCTCCGTAGTGAGTTTCTAGCCAACACGGGCTATCAAGGGAGACCCTATTGAAAAAAATGCAGAAATATAGAAAAACATTTAAACATCTTTTTTTTTTTTTTCCTGCTTTGAGGAATGCTTCATATAAGCATAAGGAACTGTGTCTCACTGAAAAAATTCTTTACAACACTCTTTTAAATTGACTTTTACAATTAAACTGTCTCCCTTTGATGAGCTTGCATTGTCTCACTCCCTTGTATTGGCTCACTCTCTTTTCCTTATTGGGGACAGTGGCCTGTTAAATACACTTATGTGTACTTCTGGATAAGAAATAGAATTCCCAGGGGTAACTTTATCAAAAGCTTTGCACACTTAAACTTTTGGCAGAATCTGTCAAGTTGGTCTCGAAGGATCCCTGCAGCAAGATAGCGGCTGGTGTCACTAACCTCCTCAGGGCTTCACAAACTTCAGGCAACCTAAAAGATGAAAAGCTAACCCGAGGGGGTGTTTTAATTTCCATCTACTTAGTTATCTGCGCTAGTAAACATTTTATCATCTTTTGATGAGTAGATGTTTGCCTCTTTCTGAGACAGCCTGTTTAAAAGCCAGATTAACACACACAGGCAAGCTGTGTACAGGCTAAACTCTGCAACAGCATTGGTCACAGGCCAGGGAGGGACAATGGAAGCCATCCAGTTCTTGTCATAGGAGGCTTATCCCAGTGGCACCTACTATACTGACAGTGTCACTGGCTAAGTAAAGAGGGTCTCAGCATCAGGGTCAGGCCAGTCGTCTGACTGATGTCTAGAAGACACCTGGAGGAGGTTGTCTTTCAACCAAAAACCCAGAGGGAGATTTCAGAGTTCAAGGGGCAGAGGAGAGGAAGAGGGCGCAAGCGGTGCCCAGGTGTTAAGTGAGAGAAATCCAGGGGCAAATGGGGAAGAAGGTGGGGGTGGGGAGGGGAGGAGGGGGTGATTCCTGAGTCCCTCTCAGTTTGTCTGGGACCAAGACAAGTATAACACAACCATCAAAGAATCAGGGAGGTCCCTTCCTAACCTGGATGGTCATTGTACATGATCAGTGCCACAATGCAGTGCTGCTGAGGATTGGGGACTTTTTCAGAGGCATCGGGGACAAATTTCCCACAGAGTTCCAGTTTTGGGGTTCAGTTCTGTGGCAACTGTGAAGGATGTGAAGGCAGTGTGACAGGACAGAGTTGGGACACCAGCTGGGTGGCACGTTGCAGCAGAAGCCAGTAGTAACTAGGCATCCATCACGTGCAAGCCCAGGAGGGATCAAAACACCTGCCCATTAAGGGGCTGCTTCTTACCCCGGCTTTGGCCTGACGCTAGACATCAGACCTTCCTTCTTTGCCCCAGTAGAGTTGTGACACGCACTAGACAGCTTGCCCTCTCATCCCACACTGGCCCAACTCCATGCTACAGCAGCCCTTCCCATCAGCCCCTTCTGCCTTCCAAATGGTGCTGCCTTAGCAGGATCGCTGGCAACCCAGAGGTCAGCATGGCTGTGGTGGAGCTGTGGCTTTCTGAGAAGCACATGGGGGGAGGCATGGTTCTGTCAGGGGTGCTGTCCAGTAGGAGATGCTAAAGAGGGCTCAGGATTCACTTTGAGAAGCCAATGCCTGGAAAAGATCAGAACATCAAAAGGATCAGTTGGATTCAGGATTATAACAACAATTCCAATAACTAAATGCGAAGTTAAAAAAAAAAATAGAGTACACCATGAACATCATATAGGTGTATGTGTTGGTTTACAGTCAGTTCCACCAGGCTCCTTACAGGGACACAGTGGCTTAGGTCATCATCCGCTGCCATTACCTGCTGCCACCAGGTATGGCCTGGCAGCGAATAAGGGGACTGCTTGCTACCCCAGTACGCTCACGCGATCTCTCTCTCTCTCCCCATTTGTGCCAACCGACCTCTCTCTTATCCTTTCTGTACTTTTTTCTGTCCTTCTCTGTCCCATGTCGTGTGTCCCCACCCCTACCACACCCCATCCCTGTCTCTGCCCCCTTGGTTCTGCTCCAGTCTGTCTGCCTCCACCCCTTCTCCAGGCCCTCACTCCCTTCCTTTCCCTAAGTAAATTCCCTTTATATCAGGTCTGTCGCATGGCGTAATTTCTCAAGGTACACCTTTGGCATGGGCCCACTGTGTACAGCCCCTCATGATGCTGAATTATATCTCATAGCAGTATGAGAATGTCACCGTAAAACCCAATGCTTTATAGAGTAAATATAATCATACCTATAAAACAATTCAGGTTAGAATGATAACCTAAGCTATTTGGTGACATGGTGTATATGCTTCAGAGGCACCCTGCCTGTCAGTTAGATTGCCTCTGCTTCAGTCTGCAGTATCAGGGCAGTTCTGAGGGCTGAAGCCTTGGAACACAGCACAACAAAATCAACCTCGAGAGAGAACCCAGGGGTGTTGATTCCTACCCCAGCATCTTCATCCAGGCAGAAGTATTGTCTTTTAGAATGGCAGGGCATCCCTCTGCTCCTCTTTGAATGAGCCCATCTGTCTTTGCTCACAGGGAAGGCAGGGGGGTTGATGCTGGAGAGGACCATTTGCAGGACCTAGGCCAGAGAAGCCAACAGGACTTAGGGAGGGAAGCCACAAGGCACACATCCTGATGGCCTCAGCCTATGCTCTCAGAGTCCAGCACTCTGAACCCACTGTAGCCTCATCCTCTGCTCAAGTCCATCCATGTGGTGTCCTGAAAGTCCCCAGAAATACAGGGAATAGGCTAGTGGAAGGGATCCTACACTCTCAGGTTTTATTTTGAGGGGTCTAAGATCTTTGCAAAGTCTCTGGGTATGCTGGCATGGCACAAGGACATGCTGACACAAACACTCCATCATCTTGCCCCTGTTCCCTATCGCTCTGCAACACTGGTCAAGGCCTATGTAATCATCAGAGCTTTCTGTAATGACAGGTATGGTCTGTGTCTGAGTTGTTTGACAGGGTGGCCATTAGCTGTCTTTAACTACTGTGCACCTGAGACGGGCTAATGTGGACCCTAAAATGGGTTTTTCATTGCTTCAGTTTTTATTAATTTTCATAATGTCATCATCCGCTTCTGTTGTTGGTAAAAGAACACTACGGAGGAGATACGTTATCAAGGAAGGAGTTTACTTGGACTCATGGTTTTGGAGGCACAAAGTTGAGAGACCACATCTGGTGATGGCTTTTTTACTGCAGAGTCCCAAATAGCACAGAACATCTGGCAGGGGCTTGCAAGTATATGTGTATGTTCTGTCTTTTCTTCCTCCTTATGAAGCCACCAGGATGCAATTTTAGGGACTCCATCCCAATGGCTTCATCTAATATATTGGATACTAATAATCGCCAAGAGCCTCACCTCTAAGCCACAGTAGATTAGGATTCACAAAATGGATACATCACAGAAACAACACAAGAAACTATAGTACATAGCCACGTGTGGCTCATGCGTGTGGCTCATGGCTACGGCAGCACAGTCTGGATGGTCTCTCCACTTCTACTTCGGAACATTCTTTTGCTCGGACTCTGATCATGGAGTCCTGAATTAGTAGAGTCAAGAGCCAAAGCAGAGGCTTGTGGGAGACTTTGTTACTGGAACTCTCTGCCAGGCTACATCAGCTGTGATCTCTCCCAGAAGACCTGTATGCTCCCTTTTAATACTTCCTTTCCTCATTCAGTGAGTTCACAAGAGCTTTGAGAAAAGACAGAAATTGTCTGTTCAGTTCAAGAGGCCACAGAAGGGCCTTACCAGAGACGAGAGGGATTTTCCCCAGCATACCTGGAGAATAGAGCTGGGAACTTGCTGGATATGCAAATCTGGGGCCACACCCCGACTCCTGAATCAGAAATTCCCGGGGGTGGAGCTGACATCTGTGTTTTAACATGCCTGCTCATTCTGATGCCCTATGAAGTGTGAGAACCACTGCTCCAGAAGGCTTGGGGCAGTGGTGGGTGGGGGCAAAGGGAACACCAAGGCTCAAGATTCTCAGAAGAGCCCCAAAGAACTTGCTTTTGAGTCTGCCTTGTTCAACATGCAGGACATGCCCGGGCAGAGGACCTGTACCACACGCTCACTGCCACTGCCTGAGGTCTAAGTGCCTTCTAATATAGCTTAATATCTTAAAATAATAATTTGCTTATATTGCTTTGTTTAGGGTAAATTGCAGGGTATTTTAAAATAAAATAAACTTGCACTGTTTAAGACAATATTCTTAATCAGAATTCCTTGAGGTCTAAATTCAGCTGAAGGTTATCCTGGTTTAAAGTCTGGGAAGTCTGGTTCATTTACCTTCTGAGCTACTCCAACCTAACCCCTTCGACTCCTTTAAAGAAAGCATAAGCCTCTAATACCAAACTGTTTAAAGAAACAAAAAAACGACTAGCCAAAATCATCTCTCTCTCTCTCTCTCTCTCTCTCTCTCTCTTTTTGGTCTTGAACGTTTATTTTTTTTCTATCAACACAATTTCTCAAGCAGTCTAGGCAGGCCCGCTTGCCACATGTACACCTTCCTCCTGGCTGTGAGTGAGCAAATCAGATGGCTGAGGCCGTACAAAACTAAGGTTGAAGGGTTAAGTGGGGAGCTTTCCCTAAACATTCTTTCGTGTCTGGATGCCACTCTGAAATTTCGTGAGTTAGTAAACAAACAAACAACAACCAAAACAAAAGTTCAGAGTCAGATATATTAAGGCTCAGGCTCTGGCTTTGCCGCTTGGTAGCCAGTCATTGGCTTCTTTGTCTTCTTTTCTCAAGTTCTTCACTATAGCAGGAGTCTTATAATATGTGGGCAAGGTCCAATGAACTATGTATAAAGAGGCTAGCACATACTAAACAGCTGAATATCCACCTCTGCTCCCCTTTCCTTCTTCCATTAAACTAAAGATAAAACAAAAACAAAACAAAAAACAAACAACAACAAAAACTAAACAAAAAACACCGGACCTTGAACCAAACTATTGTAGCAGCTAGATTTGAATCCAGCCATGCACCACATGACCTTGGGTAAATTATTGAAATATTTCATTTTTGGGTTCTTTACCCTTAGAGGGAGAATCTAAAAGTTGTATCTGTCTCACACATCTTTTTCACTGGGTCCTTTAAAGATTAATGTCTTCTTAATGATGCCTTTGAAATGTTTATTTTGTTTATTACTTATTAGTGTGAGGGCCATGGGCATGTGCACATGGGCGTGCAATTTGCACATGTGGAGGTCAGGGATTGACTGTATGGGGTAGGTTCTCTCTTTCCACTGATACATGTTCCTGGAATTGAATTCAGATCACCCAGCTTGCTCCTCAAGCAATATCAAATGCTGAGCTATCCCACCAGCCCCAGGATTAATGATCAGGATACACGCCATATGCATAGGATGCCAGGAACATAGTAAACGCACAATTGAGGGTGGTCAGGGTGACTGACGTCATCACGTTCTCGATTCTCTCTCCAGAGAACAAGGTTGACAGAGATCTGTCGTCTACAGGTTAGTAATGTACACCCAGCTTCTCATAGCTCTTTATCAACTCCTGAGCACCACAAATCTACCACCGTGAAGATTCCTGTTTTCCTATAGAGTCTAGAACGCCTTTATCACTCTTTCTGTGTTTGTAATTGGGCTCTGATGGGTTTCAGTGGCTGCTAGGCCTATTCCATGTCAGTGATTTAGAAAAAACATTTTTTTTCTTTTAGGGAGAAAAGGCAAATAGAATACTTAATTGGTTCTTCTACTTGTTCCACAAAGGAATTAGGAATGATGATCATAATTAGATTTAAAAATCTACATTTTAAGCAGAGCATGGTGGCCCATATCTTTAATCCCAGCACTTGGGAGACAGAGGCAGGTGGATCTTCCAGGCAAGCCTGCTCTATATGGCGAGTTCCAGGTCAGCCAGAGCTACCCAGTGAGACCTGGTCTTTAAGATGAAAACAAAAACAAAACAAAACAAAAAACATACACATAAACGAAAACCCCTAAATTTTACAAGTATACTTTTAAAAAATTTCTTTTAATCTCTCTAATCCTTAAAAAATGAAGAGGAGAGGAGGGGAGGGGAGA
>JADRCH010000065.1:5976968-6083168 GCA_019843965.1 Rhynchomys soricoides | reverse complement strand
TTTCTTTCTTTCTTTCTTTCTTTCTTTCTTTCTTTCTTTCTTTCTTTCTTAAGATTTATTTATTATGTACACAGTGTTCTGCCTGCATATGTGCCTGCATACCAGAAGAGGGCACCAGATCCCATTACAGATGGTTGTGAGCCACCATGTGGTTGCTGGGAATTGAACTCGGGACCTCTGGAAGAGCAGTCAGTGCTCTCAACCTCTGAGCCATCTCTCCAGCCCCTATTTTTATTTCATGTCTTTCCCATGGTAATCCTGCTCCTGACCTCTTTCAGAGCAGGGTAGGCAAAGGCCAGGCAGGCGGGGAGGTCTATGACCCAGGCAGCTGCCAGTCATGCACATGGGCTTGGTCCCCACCAAGAAGTAGAAGGCCAAGGCCAGAAATGCTGGATGGTGTCCAAGACTGCAAATTTTGGAGGAGACAGACTTCAGACAAGATCGTAAGGATGGAAACTAGGGTTCTACTGGAGAGGTGGGCGGGGCATGTCTCAGGCAGAAGAACCTAGTAGGATTATTTGGTTGATAGAGTATTCAGGACTGAGGGTCTAGGGAGACCCTGGGTGTTCAGTCAGTAAGTGTCTGCTGTGCAGGCAGGAGGACCTGAGCTTAGCTGTGTGTGGCAAGGCACGTGTGTAATCTCAGTGCCAAGAAAGCAGAGACAGGAGCCCTCTGGAGCCTGCTGAACAACCAGACTAGTCCAATAGGTGACCGCCCCTGATTCAGTGAGAGCCTATCTCCAAAAATAAGATGGACAGCAACTGAGGAAGACATCCAATGTCAACCTCTAGCCACAGGCATGTGTACCCACCTCCCTCCACACCCCTCCCCCCCACACACAAAGAAAGAAAAGTAAAGACGGGCATGCTCACATGCCTAGGTAACTGGTATGGTATGTAGAGGCTGGGACGGAAGACACCATGGAGACCAGTGACAATCTTGGCAGTAGAATGAGAGATTAAAGCCACCATTTATTACAACGTTGGATTTGTCGACTCTTGGGTTTCTCTTTTCTTCTTTCCCAGATACTCCTTGTCATCCTGCATTCATAGCTTCTGTTTCTAAACAGTAAGATTTACAGCAAATAACTGGTCTGTCACAATGCAAATGAAGAGTTGTGTACACACACACACAACTGACAGTGACAAACACTTCAAAGTAACCTGGGGGAGAAAAAAAAACAACCTAAGTGAACCCCAACAGACAAGATGGTCTAATCATTTCTTTTTTTATGGACTCCACCACCACCACCACCACCACCAAGTGCAGGAAGCCCTGCTATTTCAGGGCTCTTTAGGCCTCTGAGATTCTCTTACTCGAGGCATCAAGGTGAGTTTGCCATTTGGCCACATTAAGGAAAGCTAAATGGCTATAACAAATCACCCCCAAATCTCAAAGGTCCGTACAATGTTTATTTCTTGCCGGGGCAAACACTGCGCTCTTAACTTTGTTTTTGCTACCTTGGGCACCTAGAGTGCTTCCGTTTGCCACTAGCCTGCAGTGTGATCCTGGACTGCACAAAGAACTTCTCTTCCATGAACTCAAATTCTTCAGTTACAGGATGGATCTGATGTCCCTGCCCATGTAGCACATAGCACTGCTGTGGTTGTCAAATGCTTAATAAATAATCATTAGAATTATAAAAGCCATTGGCATATATTAAATTATTATTAAAGGCACCATGCCGTATGTTTTAAGAACATTATTTCATTTGCTCCTTATAACAAGACTGTCACAAAGTTCTACTACTTTGGCTCTAGTTAAAAGGGGGGAGGGATATTTGCACTCAGATAGGAAATACAGTACCGTAGTCTATCTGGCTCCCTCCCATCAGGCTTTGCATCTTACTGATCTTCCTTTAAGCAACACTCTTGGCCCAGATGCGATGAACATTCCCCACCTCCGCTCTGGTATCCAGCCTCAAGTCATCTTAGAGAGGGTGCTCAGGGTTCAGCGCACAAGAGTGGCTTAGGAAATAATTGTCCAGTCTGTGTGATCTGCCTTAACACTACAAATTACTATGGGAAAAATAGTCCTGGGTTATTTTTCTTTTTCTGTTCAGAGCTATACCAAAACCACAGGTGCAACGCAGAGGGCCACTGAGTCCAGAATGTTGACATCCTCACAGCCCAGAGTGGAGGAATCCACCAGCTGCAGCCTGTCAGCTCTCCTGGTGAAAGCCTAGAGCAGCTGACGCCTCCTCCCTCTCGGCCAGTTCCCAGGCATCTGGGATGCCTATACAAGCCTTAATCAAGTCATCATATCTAGCCAGTGTCTCCTGGATCCCGTCACTTCTGAATGAGAAAAAAAATTGCGGACAAATTTCTATCAGCAGGAAGTTGGTGCTCTCCTGCGAGGCTGGATGAAAAGCACCTGTGACGTCAGCAGTCTCCTGCCTTCCCTCTCCTGCTGCGAGCTTTGAGGCTGCAGGGCTCTCTGTTTATGCTCCTAGCAGCCCACCTACCCCTCTGAGTCCCATCCAGGCCCCACAACTGCTTGGGTTGCGCGGGATGAGCTCAAAGCTTCCTAATTATGGACATTGCTGACTTATACTGGTCAAATAAGAAGGCTCTGTCCCTCATCAAGAAACTTACCGACACCAGCGAACCCTGGCCTCACCATTGTCCCCGCAGTAAGGAGCATTTGATTGAGCGCCAGGACAGTTTGTTGTAACTTATAAAAGCCTGGTTTGAAGGAAGGGCTGCCTGGCCTCTCTCTACGCGACCGAGACCGATATTTTTCACGATGTAGTAAAAACTGTGAGAGACAAACCAAAAACATTACTCGCCCATCATCAGATTTATTTTTTGTCTCCCTCCCAACAGAGTTTTGCTGGAGAAAATGAGCTTAGAGGATAGAGATATTGGTAGAGCTTAATGCCATAAATCTGATTAATTTACCTTGTGACACTCGTCACAAAAAAGTTAAGGGTCAGAGTCTTGCCTAAGACCTGACCTTTCACCTGCAGCCAAGGCCATCACAATGGGGGCCTACAGGCCTTTCACAGCTACCTGCTGCTTTGGACAATGCAATTGGACACAGTGTTCAACAAGATGGAGAATACCTCAGGGCCCAGTCCCTTGTTTTCTCTCTCTCTGTGGACTGCATAGCATCCAGGACAGCATCTTCACTTTCCAGATGGGACCAGACAAGAACCACCTCTGGCATTCAGGGACAGAAAACACAAATAGAGGGCTCTCGGCGGTGCATTTGCAAACTTATATTTAATATCCTATAGAATATTCAAAGTTGATCAAGTTCACTAAGGAAACATAAGGGTCCACGATGCTCTCCATACATGATGGAGTCAGTGCCTAATATAATGGATTGTCCTTCTTGTCTGCTCACAGAGTGACTAATGGACACTTGTGATAGTAAATTTCACAATGGAAGATGCGTAAAAAAAGCATCTAGACTACCTAGTCTGGGGAAAGAGGACTGATCCTTCTGTAACTCTTTTGCTTCCTGTTTCACTTTTTTGTTTTGAGGCAGGGTCTCACTTACCCTTCAATGACCTCGAACTCCTGATCTTTCTGCCACTGCCTCCTGAATCCTGGGTTTTGAGACATGAGTCGCTACAAGTGGCTTGCATCATTTGTTTATTTGTTTGAGACAGGGTTTCTCTGTATAACTAGCTCTGGCTGTCCTGGACTCGATTTGTAAACCAGGCGGGCCTCGAACTCACAGAGATCCTCCTATCTCTGCCTACCAAGTGCTGGTATGGAAGGCGTGCCCCACCACGCCCAACTGGTTTGAATCTCTTAAATTTCATCAGTGCACCCAAGGAATGGCGAAGAGATCCATGCCTCCTCTACTGCCGTTCACATCTATGTTTTCTTTTTCTTAAATCCCTCAGACTGAACAGTCTGAGCATGTGAGGCATGACTAACTTAGATAAGCGCCCCGCCCCCTCTTCCAGTTATGGTGGGACCATCTAAGACACTTCCCCGAGGTTTCTGTGTCCCCGCATGTTGCCACCCTGTGCTGCCAGCAACGCTTGCAGCTTTCTGGTTTTGTATTTCATCTCAGCCTTAGCAGGATGTGTTAACAGAGAGAGCATCTGGCAGAATGGCACCACGAAATGGGAACCAGACGCTCAGTCAAGCGCCACCGAGAGCTGTTTATCCGTGGAATTAACCTTTTGTTCAGCGTTTGCTTTGTGGTAGGCTTGCGCTGTGCTTTTAAATTCGCACCCTGCCCTGTGTTTCCAAGAGGCAGCCGGGTTCTGCTGAGTCAGCGCTTCACGGGACTGGCAGAGGCGGCTCCGAGCAACTGGCAGCAAGAAAAACTTGCAGCCTCTCCCTCTGGCAAGTCACCTTTGGCTCCCTGTAGATTTACAACAGCAGCAGATGGGCCCAGGTGGACTCAAGTGAGACTCTCAGACAGGCCCAGCTCCTCTGACTACTGGAATTGTGTCTAGACAAGAGGGAAGACACACACACCTCCTAAGCTCACTTTAAAATAACTCAAGAGTGTGAAAGGAATTTACTGCCACAGGAAGGTCTGCAGCATCCAGGCAAGACACCAGAATGGCTCCGGAAGAAAGGAGGGAAAGAAGGAAGGGAGAGAAGGAAGCAAAAGCTCAATTAGCCCAGCTGCCATCTTCCCCACCAGTCTGACCCACAGGTAGTGATGCTCACTGGTGGTCAGGCAGATTATTCATCACGATTCAGCTCTGAGAGGGACAGCACACCTTCATGTGTCAGTCTGGAGAGGATCAGATGATGCTGTACATAATACCAGGGGATGTGTTGGCACTAGTCCATGATTTTGATAGGTTTACACGGAAGCCCCAGATAGAAAACAGATCAAAGTGCCCAGCTCTGGTTAAAGAACTAGGTGGCCAGGAGCCCAATGTCCTGCTACATTGCTTCCGCTCTTCCCGGGACAGTGGGCCCACCTAAGGAGAGAACCCTGAGAAGAGTTAGCTCTAGCAGCAGATACAAGACACTTCCCCTCACACCCTAGGTGAACTGTATTCCTGGGTTTTCCACCAAAGAGGATCATAGTCTGCTGGGATCAGAGGAGAAACAGAAGGAAGCAAGCTTGGGGCTGGGGTTCTCCCTGTGGCAGACATACATTGCCAAGCTGTAGCATGCTGCACGTGACCAAAACTTCCTTGAACTGCACCTCAGGCCCCACATCCAGATAACCAGGCTTCATCTGGGTGCCATGTGTCTAGCGTCTCCGAGATTTCATTTTACACTGAAACTATAAACATCACAGCAAGGGGAAAGCTTCATCTATTCATCTTATGTTTATTAAAAAGGTTTGCTTGTGACTTACAGATTCTTTTTTTTTTTTTAAAGAAAGGAAAATGCAAGAAAACTAGATAATAAGCTGTGTGTTCTCCAAGAGGTTTATAGCTTGATGCTGGTGTTCGACAGGACGAACGTGATGTTTGAGAAAGTATGCTTTAGTGGAGAAATTGGTGAGAGGCTAAGATATCATTTGAATAGAATTAAAAAAAAAAAAAAAGTGAGCAAAACATTGTTTTGGAAGAGTATCCAGTCTGGCAACTTGATACCCAACACTGGCATCTGGAGAGATCTGATTTGACAATTTGGTTGAGAAAATGAAAAACCAAACAGAACAAAAAAACAAAGATCGACTTGAAAAACAAGAAAGGACTGTTACATGGCCCAGGGAAGCAGTCCCCAAATTCCAGTGATCCAGAGTTTACCATCCAGAGAGCTCAGGTAATGTAAAGGGCAGACTGGGTCTAGAATCATTCCAGAAGGGTGTCTGGGGTGAAGAGAGGGAAAGCTCTTCAGTGAACTCCAAGAGGCAGTCATCGGCGAAGGGAAGAAGGCCAGAAATTGCTGCCAGCGGCTGTGATGTGGCTGTATGACCAAGAGGAAACAGCTCTTGCAACCTGCTATTAAAGTAGCGGTGGTCAGACCCATGGTGACAGCTCAGCGCTGGCATGGAACGCAAAATGCTGGCTGGCCCTGGCCATTAGGGTTAGTGGGAAGAGTTCTCCCAAGCCCTGGACCTGGATACACCCTGCAAACTCACTCTAGCTTAACTGCTCTGTGCCCACATAGTCTCTTGCTGCCAAGATGGCTGATGCTGTACCTTCCCTTCTAGGGCTATAATCTTGCTTAAATCTTCCACCATCCTACAAGTTTGCAGGGAGTGAAACATGCAGACCTTAAATGCTCAATGAAGTTTGACAAGTGGATGTGCCATGTGACCTGCCACCCGGTCAGAAACATAACATTTCTACCACGGAAGTTTCTTTCATCCATGTGTCCCTCTGTCTGCACAAAGCGTGAAGTGACAATAACCTTGCTTTCTGACCCCTGGATTGGATGCTTCTCTACAATGCCAACCAAGTGGAAGGGTGTGGTGTGCCCTCCTTTCTGGCTGTTTTCCTTTGGTTGGTGTGCTTCTGAGGCCCGTGTTATTGCAGGTTCCAGTAACTGGTGACTCTTTTCTTTGTTCTGGATGTTATTTCATGGCATGGATATACCACAATTAGCTACTGATTCCTTCATCCATTTTTGGACATCTGAAATGCATCCAGTTTAAGCCTTTGTGACTAAAACTGCCATGAAAAGTCCTGAGGAGGCTAACATGAGTTTATTCAACTCGATTTCATTTTTCTAAGGCAAATACCTGCCAGTGGAATTGCTTGGTAGTGAGGCAGCGGTGTGTTAAAATTCCAGGCAGATTTCCCATGTGGATGATTAGAATTTCATAATTTTTCTTTCCTTTTTTTTTTTTTTGTTGTTTTATTTGTTTGTTTGTTTTGTTTTTTTCGAGACAGGGTTTCTCTGTGTAGCCCTGGCTGCCCTGGAACTCACTCTGTAGACCAGACTGGCCTCGAACTCAGAAATCCACCTGCCTCTGCCTCCCAAGTGCTGGGATTAAAAGCGTGTGCCACCACTGCCCGGCAGAATTTCATAATTTAAAGATGGCATCTGTGTTTCAGGCACATAAACGTCTATACACTCAGGAGGGCATAGGCTTAGTGTCCTGCAGTGGCCATGTGGAAGCTGTGACAGCTGCAATAGCTGTCAGTTTCTCCTTTCTTGAGAAATTGCTTGAACAGATGGCAGAATAGGATGCCGTGACAGAATCTTTCACTAATTTTAGGCAAGAAAACATTAGTGATTATACTTTTTAACAATTGTTATCTACTTTGCACTTTATGAATGGAGTTATTTGATGTGTCATCTCACAGCCTCAGGCCCTGACTCAGATATAACACTCGTGCTAGGTAGTTTTAGATCAACTTGACACAAGTTAGAGTCATTTGGGAAGAGACAATCTCAACCAAGAAAATGTTCCCTGTCAGATTGCTATGGTCAAGCCTGTGGTGCATTTTCTAGATTAATGATTGATGTGTCTCAGCTCCATGGGTGGTACCACCCCTGGGCAAGTGGTCCTGGGTGCTCTTAAAAAGCAGGCTGAACAAACCACAGGAAGTAAGTCAATAATCAGCATTCCTCTACCATTTCTGCTTCAGTTCCTGCCTCCAGGTTTCTACTGCGTTCCTTCCCCAACTTCTTGCACCAGTTGGGCGTGAGCTGAGAGTCATAATCTGAAATGCATTCTTTATTTCCCAAATTGCTTTTAGTGTTTTAACATAGCAATAGAAACCCTAAGTTTAATCATCAAAAACAGCATTAATGGCTCACAGAACTAAAGCAAGTCCAGAGGCCAAGGCTGGGGTTCAAACATGGGATGAGCAAACTTCTGCTGCATCTCCTTGTGTTCTCTTGTCTTTGCACTCCTCTCTTTGATGATTTCATCCTAGCCTTAGCTTAGAAATAGTAGGCATCAGTCTAGCCCTCCCCTCTCCATGCACGGAAGAGAAGCCATCATTCCAGATGTGCATCCTTATTGCCAACCATCTTCTTTCCTAGAAACTTCTGAAACCCCCTTTTCGTGTCTCATTAATCTATATTAAACAGTATACCCCTTCCCAACCAACCTTAACAGGCAGGATAATGCCAGAGATCACTGGTGTAAGGCTGGGATCCTTCGTGGTCAACGGCTAGAGTCTTGGGTAGTCAATAGCTGAGGTGAGTCTTGGGTGGTTAATAGCTAGAGTGTGTCCTAGGTGATCAATGGCTGGAGTCCTGGGTGGCCAATGCCTAGAGTTCTGGGTGTCAATGGCTGGAGTTCTGGGTGGTCACTAGCTGGAGTGAGTCCTGGATGACCAATGACTGGAGTTCTGAATAACTAATGGCTGGAGTGAGGCCTGGGTGGTCAACAGCTGGAGTCTTGGGTGGTCAATGGCTTGAGTCCTGGGTCATCAGTGGCTGGAGTGAGTCCCAGGATGGCCATGGCTAGAGTCCTTGGGTGGTCAATAGCTGAAGTCCTTGGGGGTCAATGACCAGACTCCTGGGAAGCCATTGACTGGATTCTTGGAGGAGTCAATGGCTGGAGTCCTGGGGAGTCAATGGCTGAATTCCTGGGTGGCTAATGGTCTATTATACTCACTAATAAGAACAAGATGAAGCCAGTTTTCCTCTAAAGCACTGACTATGTGGCAGTTGACCAACCAGATCCTTCAAAGTGGAGATACTTGATAGACAACTAGACCCTGAAGTTCTCTTCACAGGTAGAGAAATTTATCACATGATCTTTACAGAGACCCACGGAGTCTTAAGGGAACACCCAGCAGACAGGGTCAAGGGCATTTTGGGAAGTGTGGCAGGTTGACTGTGGATAAGCACCTTTCGGCTTTTCCTATCCCTGGCAGAGTCTTTTCCACCCCCTTTGAACCTAAGCTGGTCATGTTCTGACTCACAGAATGTGACAAAAGCGACTTTGCATATGCTCTAAGACAGCGGTTCTCAACATAAGAAATGACCCTTTTACTGGGGCCACTAAGACCATCACAAAACAGATATTTACATTACAATTTATAACAGTAGCAAAATTACAGTTCCGAAGTAGCAATAAAAATAATTTCGTGGTTGGGGGTGAATCACCACAACATGAAGAACTGTATTAAAGGATCACAGCATTAGGAAGGGTGAGAGCCACTGCTCTAAGAGGTCTTGAACACCTTCCTGTCTCTCTCACAACACCCCCACACTGTATCAGGAAAAGCACCTGACTGATAAGGGATCACACAGAGTTGATTGCCAGACCCAAAGTACTAACCTTGCAGATGAGCTATCATAGCTCCTCCACTTCCAGTCAGGCTGACACATGATTGTGGTCATCTGAGAGACTTAGGCAACAGCCACTCAGCTGAGCACAGCCAATCAGTGGAGCTGTGAGGGAATAATAAGTTATTGTTTTAATTTACCTTTGGGGTAATTTATTTTATATCAGTAGGTGAATAGGCCAGGAAAATCTTTTAAAATTCTCCCTGTCTTTCTATATTGTGTATACTAAATAATTTTGTTGTCAAATTGACACAAAATAGGGTCCCCCGGGAAGGAAACTCAGTGGAGAAAATGCCTCCATTAGATTGGCCCACAGGCAAGTCTGTGGGATATTTTCTTGATTACTAACTAATGTGGGAGAGCCCAGCCCACTGAAGGCAATGTCACCCCTGGTCAGGTGGTCCTGTGAGCTTGAGACATGCTCACTATTATGTGTGCTTTGAAATAGTCCATTACAGTTTGTTGTTGTTGATTTGAGACTTGCACTAGAATATTGTTCAGCTATAAACAAAGAGTCTGTCTCTTAGATGCCCTGGGCTCTCATGGCTGGAAGTCCATTCCATGGTGTGCAACCCCACAACCCCAGGGAAGTACTTCTGTAAACATTCTCAGCTGTCCCCGATGAACAATCTGGGTCCCCAACCCTTATTTATTGATGATGGAATAAAGGGATGTGGACTTTGAGGGCTAGAGCCGTTCAGGGGCCATCTCAATGATTAGATAATGCTGGGAGAGTTTCCTGAAACAGGGGCCACAGCCAGAGCCCTCCCTAACCCTGGAACCAAGGATTGAACCAGTCCCGTGGGAAACCCAGCTAGTCTGCTCAGTGTCGACTAGCTTCAGGAGAAAACAGGTTGATGATCTGAAAGGGTCCTGCAAAAGGGGGAACACAATATTTGAGATGGTACAGGCCCAACAGCTGTGCGTGCGTGCGTGCGTGCGTGCGTGCGTGCGTGTGTGTGTGTGTGTGTGTGTGTTGGGTCAATGGAGAACAATACACAGAGGGAGGTGCACAGAGCAGAAGTAGGCAGGGAAAGGAGGCAAACCATTGTCTTGGCTTCAGGAGCAAAGTGAGCTAGGACAGAGCTGTTTGTTGCTTGCTGGTTGCTGCTACTTCACAGTAGGAAGGTCTCAGGCGGATGTCAAGGCCTGTGATTGACAGACGATACAACCCAAGAATTCTGTGCCCTGTGTAATTGACAGCAGGAGACAGACTCGGCCTGGCCTGGCCTCAGCCCCGTTTCCCTCCTGCAGAGAGTCCCAGGGTTGCTGTGAAGCAAGCTTCCTTCTCTCAGCAGAAGAGAAAACCCTGACTGTACAGGGGCCTGAGGGCCGGGTTGGATGTGTGTGAAGCCGCCTCAGATGTGCTGGGCCTGGACCACATTTCTTTGTTCTCCTCATGCCGTGAAGCACACTTAAGCACTGGGCTTCTAGGAGGCCTTGATAAATATTTGTCTCAAGGGGTTTGCTGCAGTCAAACAGAAGCTGCACATTGACTCTCCGGGCTGAGATTACTTCAGGCTTTGCCTTCTCAGGTCCTGCTCACTGACACCTGGCACCTGGTCTCCTACTCCACCTCCACAAGTCTCCGCCATTAAGGCTGGTTCTGGGGGTGGCACTCTCAGATTTGCTGACTTATGGGCACACAGTGCATTGTGGGAGAGAACCAGGATGGTGGCTGCAGGGCCTGACACTAAGAAAAGACACCCCCTTCTCTGTGCCCTACTTTAAGGAAACAGAGCTTGCAAGCCTTTGTGTGTGTGGTGGTGGTGGGGGTATGAGGGTACTCCACAGGACGAGGAAAACAGCCATTCAAGGAATAATACTGCTGGAGCAGTCTACACAGCAGGCAGGCGGATCCTCCTGAGCCTCTGACTCCCCTACTCTCTCTCCTCCAGCCTTTACCAAAGGCCTAAGTCTTACGACTTATCACTTCACTAGCAGATCCTGTTAGCACTAGCTGCTCCCCCGTGTGTGTGTGTGTGTGTGTGTGTGTGTGTGTGTGTGTGCTGTGTTTCCTGAGAGTTTACATTTTCTTCTCTGCAAATTATTGTCATCTTATCCCTAGAAGTAAGACAAGGAATCGGCAAACAAGCCAGTCTAAATGTGGCCCCCGGGGAACCACTGTGCATCTTGAGACAGAGAGGTCATGTGCACACTCAGGTTAAAACTTAATGAGCTAGATAAGGCTAAAGCAGCCGGCTCCAAGCTGTGGGTAGAAGCGTGTGAGAACAGGGTGAAAGGTCTAACGATGAAGACATCACTATTACCACAGTTTATCTCAAACACAAAGCCCCAGAGATAAGAGGCATAGAAGAAGCAGGTCTTTTACTTCACATGAAACTAACTTTCTTTTCTTTTTAAAAAGTTTCATTTTTATTTTTATCTTGTGTGCATTAATATTTTGCCTGCATGTTAGTCTGTGTAAGGGTGTTGGAGCCCCTGGAGCTGGAGCTACAGACATTATGGGTGTTGGGAATTGAACCCGGGTCCTCTGGACGAGCAGCCAGTGCTCTTAATCAATAAGTCATCTCTCAAGCCCGTCTTTCTTTTCTTTTCTTAAAAAAATAAACTTATTTATTTATTTATTCATTCATTCATTCATTTATAACTCTCTATATATCAGGCTAGCTTCAAACTCTGAGATCCATCTGCCTCTGCCTTCCCTCCCCCTTCTTCCCCTTTTCTCTCTCCCTCTCAAGTGCTGTGATTAAATCATATAAACCATATCTATCTCCAAACTATTACTTTTTAATTTAATACTAGAATTAAAAATTAATGCTAAAATACTAGCCTGGGGTTGGAGATAAGGTTCAGTGGTTAAGACCCTGGCTGCTCTCCCAAAGGACCTGGGTTCAGTTCCCAGCACCCAGATGACAGATCACAACCATCTGTCACTCTTTCAGGAGATCAACACCCTCTTCTGACCTCCTTGGGCACCAGGCACACGTGTAGACAAAACACCTATCCACATAAAATAAAAACAAATAAATAATTTTTAAAAGTTAGATTATCTTATACTTTGGTGAAGAAGGATACAATAAAAAAATTCAACACCAATTATAAAACAGAAGGACTTTCCTGCAGGGCAACATGGTGTTTAAGGTGCAGAAACCATCCTGAGATGTGTAAGTGACTTGTGGAAAATTTAAAAAACAGATTCTTTTTGCTTTCAGTCCACAGAGTCACAAGGCTTCTGAGCAGAACTCTAAAACCCAACTCACAGGCCTCTGGCAAAGGGACAGCAGACCACTGTCCCAGAGCCAGGAAGTTATCAGCAGGGTCGCAACGTCTAACTGCTTCCTGCTGCCCCCACCAAACAGTGCAGGGCCATAAAGATTAAACAACCAAGTCCCGAAGGGCACATGTAGAGGTACATGTGAGCACCCAGGGAGAGAGGCTCTTGGAGGTGGGTGTTCCTTCTCTTATCTCGATGTGGGGCTGTTCCGAGCCCTTTGAATAACCCCCAAGGCTTTTGTTGGAGGCAAGGTTTGCAAAAACTGTCTCCTGGCTGTGGCCTTTGCAAAGATTAAGCTGTGTGATAATCAGGTAAACTTGGAGCTGAGAGGGACTTTAGAGTTTACCTACTTGGCCCCTTGCCTTCTCCATTTTTCTGTCTGTCTCTCTGTCCATCCCACCCCGTGTACCCTATGGGTGTGCACGTGCGTGTGCGTGTGCCTGTGTTTGTGTGTGTGGATGCATATGTGTTCTCTACTCTGCAGGACATAATTGCAGCTCACATAGGAACAATGGTCACCCAAGGTCACACGGTGGTGGGGACCATGGATACTGGAGTGAGGCCTGAGATAAGGTGAGTTCAGTTCACCTGTGGAAGGCTGGTTGGCTTCTGAAAGGTTCTTCTCCATCCCAGGTCACATCTTTTCTCTCTCCACACACTCTCAGGTTCACTTGCTGAGTCATAGCTGGCTGCAGGAAGAGAACTGGGGAACACTAGGCACATAGCGGTTTTGATAGAGGGGTTCAATCACCCCTTGGCAGTGCTAGACAATGCCCACTCTATCCCCAAAGTAGTAAATTAATAAATACGTTTTAAATAGCATCAGCAGAAACAGAAAAACAAAAAACAAAGCACAAAACACACAAGACAAAAAAAACCTTGAAACTGAGACTTTTACTAATAGCCAGTCCCCTAGTCCCATACCCATCTGTGTAGGGCCTGGAGAATGTCATTTTCAACAAGCACTTATAGGGCCATTCATAGCCAGGGTAGCCTGGGGAATTCTTCCTGAACAGACTACAGTGGTCCTTCCACTGTGACTCCCCCTCATGCTAGCCCAGGCTTTTTAATCTTAGTCAGTTTCTGGCCCATCATGTTCTTGTACGCCAGCCTCACTTAATTTGATTTTTAAAATCTTTTTTTTTTTTAACATTTATTAGTATGCTTATATATCACACATGCAAATAAAGGACTATTTGGGGCAACCGGATGTCTCCTTCCACTATGCGGAATCCCGAGATCCAACTCAGGCTTGGTGGAAAGTGTCCCTACCTGCTGAGCCATCTTGTGAGTCCCTGCTTTTTATTTTTTGACAATGCCTCCTTAAACAGTTTAGGCTAGCCTAAAATCCACTATATAGCCAGGCCAGCCTGCTCCTGCCTCAGCTTCGGAAGTACTGAGATTATAGGCTCACTTTACTACACCAATATTTTTGGCATTTATTTTTTTTAAAAATTGCATTCAAGTGGCAAGAGCTATCATATACTATGTGCCTCTGATGTCATATATAAGTGCCCTCCTATCAAGCTCTCTGCTTGCTGGGTTAGGGCACCATCCCTTCCTTACATCAGGGATGGCAAATGAGTGACTCATTTTGTTGTTCCCACAGTCTTAGCTAGCAATTCCCACAACCTCAAACTGTTCCCTAACATCCTCTGGATGACGCTGTCCCCTCTGCCTGCCTTTTTCAGCTCATGATATCCACCTCACATTTCCCAGTTGGCACACCATCTTGCAAGATCTTGTTTAAGGTCCTGCACTTTATTGTCTTATTCTGCAAGGGATTGTGGGTACCTTTACCTCTGATCTCTGCTCTGGGACACTCCATGTTGGCTGAAATTGCTTCTTGTACTTTCTCTGCACTCATTCCACACAATATCACATATGCTAGTTTAAAAAACGCCTACCTACCAGTCATGTGACTCAAATATTTTTCAGTGTCTCCCTGAGGATAACTCCCTCTTGAAGGTTTACCTCACGCTCTGAGTTGTGGCTTTGCCTGTTCCCCTAAGATGCCATGCATCCTCGTACTGTGAGGCGTTCCTTCCAATTCATAGAGAACCCCATATGTTGGTATGGCTCCTTGTCTTACTTCCTTCAGGTCCAGTTTCTTCCTTAGACAGGCCACCCAATCACAGGCAGAAAGCTTTAAAGTCTTCATGTCCTTAAGCATGGTGCGGAGGGAAGGGAGGAAGGCAAGCTCCTCCCACTATGCACCCCCAATCAAACAAACTTTGATAAAGGATTAGACTCCAACATGGCATCACCTACCCCCACACATATCCCAGAGGCTCATAAATGTGGGGGAGCATATTAAAAAAAATCACAAATAGAACATGCGGTACAAAGATAAGTTTTTATAAAATTAGCACACGCTACAGACATTTAAAATTTGTAGAAGCAGCATTTTCGTAATTATTTTAGACGGAAAAAACTTTTTAGTTTTTATGCATCTTTTAAAATTAGCGTTTTTATTCTTTGACAATTTCATACCTGTATGCAATTCATTTTTAACCCTTCTCACCCCATCATCCCGTCTCACCCCCAGGCCTCACATTTATGCCCATCTTCCCACCACATACCTTTCTACAAGCAAGCCCTTTTGGTGTGTAACCCACTGAGCTTATTAAATTTGCCTGCAAGAGCATGGGAGGTTGTTTACAGGGCAAAGGCAACTTACCAGCAGTTACACCAAAGAAGAAAAACGCCACCCACCACCTACCTGTCAATAGTCACTCAGGGAGGGGCGGGCTTCATGAGCCCTTCTCTGGTCAGTGATGAAATGCTGGCAGGCCCAATCTTGCGCAGGTCTTGCGAGGGCAAATATATCTAGAGTTCGTGAGTGCATTGTTCAGATCTGGTCACTTTGTTACACAGTAGACATTGTTTTGAGGCAGTCCTTTCTCACCTCTGGCAGATGTATCCTCCCATATGACACCTTTTAATCTACATTTTATCACTTTTTGATTGCTTCTTAGTATACCAATGATTTTGGTCTATTACTTTTTAACAGAAGTAAGGCAAAGATAATTTATTCCTTTTTCAGGGTTAGTCAGAATTTGTTTATTAGTAGAAGTTGGGATGCATCAAATTAAGGATTAATTAATATTAATTTTGTAGCACTTCGAGTCATATATGAACTTAGGAATTCCACACGTGTTCATTTGAATATCAAAAAGCACTGGTAGGGCTGGGCGTGGTGGCCCAGACCTTTAATCCCAGCACTTAGGTATCAGCATGCAGATCTCTGTGAGTCCGAGGCCAGTGTAGTCTACATAATGAGTTATAGGGCATGTAGGTTACATAATGAGATCCTGTCCCAAAAACAAACTCCAAAACCAAACAAACAAAAATTCCTAATAACCACATGCACAAAACACATGATAGATTTATAACTTAAATAACACTTTATTAAACTTAGTTGTACAGAACTTTCCTTGGACAGGTATTCAAATCAAAGCCCTTTTTCATTTACCAGAATAAGGAAATAGAAGGTAACTAGACCCATTTCCACAGGCTAGCTTTTAGCTCCAATTCATGAAAAGCATGCATACCATCCCTCATCCACAGATCTCCACTCTTTAGTTCTTTGGAAGAAGGGACTCTGGGAATTGAACCCAAGGCCTGTCTAGGCAAGGCAAGTGCTCTACCATTGAACTACATCCTCAGCATTTGTTTCTTTGAGACAGGGTCTTATTGTTTAGGGCAATCTGGTCTTGAACTCATTAAAAAGCCCAGGATAATTCCGAACTCAAGATTTCGTGCTTCTGCTTCTGAGCCCTCAACGACCCCCCACTCCCATGTTTTGGTATGACCCTTGGTCTGAGGGTCTATGCTATAGCAGCAAGTGAGGGAAGGTACTGGGAAGTTAGCAACAATTTAATTGTGTGAAAGGGACAGCCAACCACACAGAGCTGTCCCCAGTTTAAGGGCTTGTCACTACTGTGCTCAGTAGTTTTAGAGTTGTCATTATCTTACTTGGGCCTGGATAGGTTAGAAGGAAAGTCAGAAGTGAAATAGATAACATTCTTAACCAACTGAACTTAAAATAGCCAGGTTTTACAAACGTTATGAAGACAAATGTCAGGGAGAA
Source organism: Rhynchomys soricoides (assembly GCA_019843965.1). Classification (NCBI taxonomy): domain Eukaryota; kingdom Metazoa; phylum Chordata; class Mammalia; order Rodentia; family Muridae; genus Rhynchomys; species Rhynchomys soricoides. The sequence continues at coordinate 6,066,706 of JADRCH010000065.1, read as the reverse complement.
CGCTAGGAGGCTGGCACTTTACTACCCCATTCCCTCATTCCCCTACCTTGTCCACTCTCACCCCCACCTCCACCCCCAGTGAAACCTTCTGTACTTGAAGCAGAGGCCTACTCATTCCTGTGTGGGAGATTTAGCCAGTTTGGTCAGTGAGTTAAATCAGGGGAGGAGAACACCACCCTCTTGACCTACAATAGTTTATTTTCCGTCCAAGGAATAACCTCAATAAACTGCAGGGGAAAGCTCATCTGGAGAACAAAGCCCCGATGAGTTCAATTACAGAGGATTACACCGAGTCCTGCTTCAAATATTTTGGCCTTGTGTTTCATTCCCAGGGCTTCAATTACCCCCGGCATCATTTATAATCCTCCTGACATTCTTGTAAAGCAGGTAGGTGGGAAGGATTACTCTTGAGAGTCTTAAAGCTCTGGTTTGACCAAATCCAAAGTCTGGCAAATGAAAGACAATTAGCAAATTTTGTTTTTAAAAAAAAAGAAATTGAACACTGAAATCTCCACTTTTGTTAACTGCTTACCCTAAATGCTATCTGATGCTTTTTATAATGGTGTGTGTGTGTGTGTGTGTGTGTGTGTGTGTGTGTACGTTTGTGAGTGTGACCTGCAACGTATCAGCCACATTTTCACCGGGTAGGCAACATCTGCTTTTCGAAAAGACAAACTTTTAAAGGAGCTAAATATTGTCAGCTACTTTATTCCTTCTCAAAGGGATTCGGGAGGGAAATGGTTTGAGGATGAAAGCTGGGGGTGCCTCATTTAAGGGGCTAGCTACTACTCCAGCTGGCCAAGAGGTCCTTGATATACATCTGAAGACAAATAGGTAATAAAGGTGTTTGGATTGCAACATCTGTCGCCATCCTTGGAAGCTGCCCTGAATTGTGGAGTGGAGCATCAAATCTTCAGAGGGTTTGTAAGACAGAGATTGATTGGGGTCACTGGGTTACCCAGAAGTAAAATCCCCATCCTTATCTTTAAAATGCAGTGTCCAATTGATTGTCTCTGGATCATTACACACAGCACATAGAGGGAAGGGCATGGAAGAGAGTGGTCAAACATTATCCTTTTCAAGATTCTTCCAAAATAAACCATCATGGTGCTTTGATTTTCGGGGAGGATTCCCAAGATGGGAGTGGCAGCCAAGGTTCAGAGGTGGAAGCAGCTACAATATGTAAATACATCTGACAGATTTGCATCTGAAGGGGAGAAGTGTCACTAGGGTCCCATCTGCTATTCCACATTATATTCCTGACACAGATAGCAAATCTATCTAGAGAGGGGCAGCTGGATGAAGTGAAACCTGTAAGTCAGAGGGTTCCCCTGCCATTCCCAAGCCAGAAGTCAGAAGAATAACTGACATGCTTTCGGCATTAAGATATAAGAGGCATTGGCCACCAAAGATCATCTTCAATGAAGTCAAAAGAACCAAACCCATCCAGGCTGTATCATTATCAACCTTGAACAAGTCAGTTTCCTTTCTGGTCTGCCATGGCTCTCTCATTTCTTTCCCAAGAAAGAAGCCAAATCATTTTTAACATTCTCTTCAGAATTTAATCTTGAAAGTCTACTGTCTCTGTTTCAATTGGTAGCTATACTCTAAGTGTGGCTTGTCCTTGGGCTATGGCTCCTGAATTTGAGAACCCACACCCCCAAAGATGGAGACTTTCAACAGAGGAAGCCCAAAGCTTCAATAACTTTGAAGTTATTAGTACCATAACTTCAAAGGTGTAGAAAACCTGGTCTTCTACCTCTGGGACACTAATATGTAAGAGGGAATCTCTTGTATGGATGCAATACCTGTCAATCAAATGCTGATTGGCCTATAAGCTTAGGCAGGAAATAGAAGGTGGGACATCTGGTAGGGAGATGGAATTCTGGGATAGAGAGAAAAGGGGGGATTTCACCTGGGAACATGGAAGAGGATAGAAGCCACGTGGTAGAACTTATATTAGAATAAATAGGATATTAAGTTATGATCTAGTCTGGAAACCAACCAAAAAGCTATGGCTAAGGTGTTTGTAAATATATTTTGTGTCTCAGAGTCATTATTACAGGAGTTTGGGGCCAGGAGGAAAAACACACACTCAATACTAATGTTTAGTGACTTTTGAAGAAAACCAGTGAGCAAATCTTGGAGAGCTGATGCCTATCAGAAGAAGAAGAAACAAGGGTGAGAGTGGTAGTATACACCTTCAATCCCAGCACTCGGGAAGCAGAGATAGTTACTTCGAGGCCAGCCTGGACTACACAGTGAGTTCCAGGTCAACCAGGGCTGCAAAAGCTTTAGAAGGTATTCCGATTACTGCTGCCATATAACCAGGAGTGAACTTTTTAAATCTTACCTCATATATTGTCTTCAAGCTTGACTGGAGCACACTAGGACTAGAGTTGGGATGAATTTCCATGGTAGGACACATAAATGAAAGGTATCATTGAGTAATATTCAATTATTTTTTATGAAACAAAAACTGTATTTAAATACACATACACACACACACACACACACACACACACAATGATATTTCACCCATGGTTGCTGTAGAAAATGGCCTACTAGCTTCTGAGATTACTACAATTCTCTCAGTTGCTGGAATCTAGCAGTCAAAGGAGCCAACAGTTTCCAGGGTGGCATCTGCTCAGATAGGAATGTGTGAGAAAATACCAGGGCAAGCTCACCACTATATTTTATATTCTTAGAAGAGAAGAGAGACATTGAGGGGTGCCTGCATTTTTCTCTTTTTGATATCTAAAAGGTCAGCCTTTAGAAGCTGGGATCTCACAGGCTGTGAGTGTGAGCATCCCTGAAGAGGCCTGCAGTTGGGATGCTGGGGACCTGTCAACCGTCCCTTCTTCCTTACACTAAACTGACGAGGCTCAAATGTATTTCACCGGCATTAAAAGTTGCAAGGATCTTGTGTCAATGATCTTGTTACAAGGATTGTAGAATGCAATGTTGTATGTAAAATAGGGGAGTGCGGAACTGAGCTGCTTGTAACAAAATTTGCACAAGTTTTTGGGTGTACAGTCATACTATAGGATACTGTTCCACCTTTAAAATCACTGCACTTTTAATGTGGAAGATAGGGCTGGAGAGATGGCTCAGCGGTTAAGAGCTCTGACTGCTCTCCCAGAGGTCCTGAGTTCGATTCCCAGCAACCACATGGTGGCTCACAACCATCTGTAATGGGATGCGATGTACTCTTCTGGTGTGTCTGAAGACAGTGATGTGTACTCATATACATTAAATAAATAAATACTTGTGTAATATGGAAGATAGATCCATACTTAGAATTGTCATGGGATTTTTATCATTTCTCTTATTCTCTCATCTCAATCTCAAATCACATGAGAAGAAAGAGGAAATCTACTCTTAGTATCACTCCTTCAAACAACCGAGCACTCTCGGGCACACACCTGCTAAGATTCCTCCTCAGACTGTTTCCATGGCTCCAGTCATCACCTCACAAATCTAGGTGCCTTAATGAGCCTGCACATTTCCAGAGACTTAAGAGATTGCTTGCTCCCATTCAAAGGCTCAGATATTTTCTGCTCTCCCGTAATCCATTAATATATTTATGCCAAATTCAGAATTATACTGTAGAAGATAAAGAGCCATTCCAAGAACAAGACAGCTCAACTTGAGTTTGCCTTTATTCTTTTTCCACAGGCGAGATGCTTCTGGCTAGCCCACAGCTGAGGTCGCTCATTGTGCCAGAGGCATTTGCACTAATCCCCCTCCTCGCTAACTAAGCAAGTCAAGCTTAGGGAGTAGGGGCAGGAGGGAAATTATATATAATATGAGTTAATTGGTTTGGGGCTACCCAAAGCCCTAGCCCATATTGAAGGGAATTGTTTGGTCTTCAAAACCCAATTAGAGACATTCAGTAAATGTAAAATAGATTTTATTCTTTTTCTTGTCAAGCTGTTGTCAAGAGACTGGCCTCCATAGCATACAGGAAAATATCCTTTCATTACTGCTGCCCAGAGGCATCCTGAAAACAGGTAGATCTAAAGGCGTGGGGGCTGGCTACAAAGGAACACGCTAAGCAGCTCATTTCTTTTACAGGTTCAGGAGTTCAGCAATAGTGATAAGACAGGAACTTTAGTGATCCTTGAGGTATCTGTTCTTTATGTTTTTTTTGAGATTGGTAGAGATTGGTTAGACAGGTTTGAAGCATTCGAGGTTGACTTTTCTAGATCTAAAACAACCACACGTGATGCCCTTGTAATCCGTGGCTACAAAAATCAACTTTCAGCAGCTGCAGTGTGAGTGTCCACCCGGCCTGAGAGAATGGGAGCCATTGCATGGTTAAAGTGATTGGAAACCTGCTAGGTTTTTGATCCAACAGTTTGTGCTTAAAACTGATTTTCAGTGATGACCACAAAGATCATTCCTTTTACCTATGCATTTATTTATTTTGGTTTCTTTAAACAGTGTCTTATTATGTTGCTTTAGCTGACCTGGAACTCACTATATAGACCAGGCTAGCCTCTAACTCAAACAGATCCACCTACCTCTACCTCCTGAAAGCTGGGATTAAAAGCATTTGCTACCACTCCTGGTCAAGATCATTCCTTTTTGTTGAAGGTCTGTTTGACCTAAAAAGATGCTAGAAGGAACAAGCGGCCAGTGAAGAGGTTCCATTTTTGTTTAGAATCATTGCTTGATGCAATAGATGTACAAACTCTGCTCTTCCATAAGACAGCATTGTGTGCATAGCACAGGGAAGGAAAGATCAAAATCTTATCTTCAAAAGACTTTCAACCTCACTCAATGAGACATACAGAAAGGCTGTACGTCGAAGAGTACGGACACACTCGGGAGGATGAGCCAAAGCATAAACATCTATTCCAAAATGTCCTAAGCATAGCACAGGGCTGTGAAGAAGTAACCCCTGGTGGCATGCATCCTTAGCTGCAACATTTTAAAGTCGAGGCCAAAGGATTCCAAGTCAAGGGTCAGCCTCAGCTACATAAGGAGTTCAAAACTACTTGGGCTACACGAAACCTTATCTGAAGAGGAAGAAGCATCGGAAGCGGAAGAGGAGGAGGAAGAGGAAGAGGAGGAGGAAGAGGAAGGGGAGGAAGAGGAAGAGGAAGGGGAGGAAGAGGAGAAGGAGAAAGAAATGCAGCCAAGAATACTGGCAGAAAACAAATGGAAATTACAACTGAGAATAGCTAAGGCCAGATCCCTTAACTACTCAGATGAGAATTTTGTATTTAATTTCAAGAATAGTTGAAGGTCATTTTAGGATTAGAGTGGACCATGTCAAGATCAGGACTCTGCTTTTCCCCAGGGACCTTGACATGGTGGACTGTGTGGGAAGAAGGTTTCAGAGTGAATTAATCCCAGCCCAAGAGTAAACTTGAGTAGAGAGCGTGTTCCACCATTACCACCAATCTACCACCAGGGAGAAAGATCTGATCTATCAGGGAAATGAGACACACTTTCTCTCATGGCCAGCTTCACAGGTACAGCTGAATATCTACTGTGTGCCGAACACCTGGCCCTGAGAGTACATTAGTAAGTGAAATAGATATGTATCCCTGTCTCAAGAAGGGATTAACTCCTGTATAGGGCTCAGTGTCCCCTTGAAGGGCCAGCTTCTAAATAATAACTTTTAATCTATCATGATCCCATGTTCTGCGTCTCTGCTGGCAGCATCTGGACACCACTGATACACTGGCTCAGGAAGGGGGGGACTGGGCAAAGTCCGGGATGGGGAGTCTGTGGTCCTCATTTCCCTTCCAGGTGTCAGACACTGCTGTACACCAGGCCAGGAGGGGACAGCGGAGTCAAGGATGGGCAGGACTTCAGGCTTGTTAGGAGTGAATGCCAGAGGGGTGGAAGAAGAGAGAAGGTCTTCTTCAGGGAAACTTAGTGTTACGGCTCTTTTAGGCAAAGGCCTTCCCTGTGGCAATCTTTAATGAAGCAGCTCTCTGAGATTATCTTAACTTGTTCATATTTCTTTATTGGGGGTGGATATAAATGAATACCCTTTGTTTGTGTTGAACTATGGATTATATAATTTTGGGGAAGGGTGTGAGAATATCCAGGAAGGGAAGGTCATTGGCTGAAGGCTAAGGCTATTGAGATGCCTCGTTAGCATGCAGAGGAGTTCCAGGTGCTGTGCTGCATAACTGAGTGCCCGTGGTCATCTCACCTGAGTGTTGTGGTTATGTGCTCCAGAGCAGGCATTAGAGGCAAGGAAGGAGTGGCCCCACTCCTGCGTTCTCAAATCTCCGAGATTCCCAGGGTTTGAGTATGCCCCACCTCACCAGTCCCATGCCCATCTGGTAGCATGATCCATGGGTCCTTCAATATATCCCAGTTCTCTGAGAGCTAAGCTGTCACATAAACTTGGAAGTACCAAGAAGATAATGTTTTGAAAAGTAAAGGCTTTGAAGAAGACAGGCTGAGAGTGTGCAAGTTGTCCGTGAGTAAAACAGCTATGTCATGCAGAAAGGCTCCCAAGTAGGCGAGGGATACCCCAAAGCTAAAATACAGCACAGGCCAGAGGCAGGACTTAGACAGGCTTGGAGTAAATGAAATCAAGAACTGTAGGCTGGTGAGACCACTCAGTGGGGTGGATGCTGGTGGCCAAGCCTGAAGACCTATGCTTCCAAGGATAGCAGCATGGTAGGAGGAGAGAACCGATTCCTACAAATTGTCCTTTGACCTCCACATACACTCAACACCATGTGCCCATCAACAAACAGACAGATGTGCCTATCAACGTACACAGACAGACAGCCGCACTACTTATACACTACTCACACACACAATAGTGTAACTATTTTTAGACAGAAAGAAAATAAATCAAAAGCTTGAAGTTATATAAACAAGGGTGGCCATACATCATATGAAATTCTCAAAATAAATTTATTTTTATTTTATTTTATTTTGGTTTTTCGAGACAGGGTTTCTCTGTGTGTAGCCCTGGCTGTCCAAAATAATTTTTTTTTAAAGGCAGTGATGCAACAGGAAGCAGCAGAAAGGGAGGATTCAGCCTTTGAAATTTGGCATTGTTCGTACGTCAGGAGGACACTGGCTCCAGACTTCTGAGGCAGTGTCATCAGGTGATGGAGATATCCATCCTTTGGGACACAATGCCCTCAGACAGAAGCAGTGGAGTGCCTGCACATTGATTACTAACCATCCACCAAGGCTGGCTTCTGGGGCAGTGATGGGCCAGACATGAGTTTCCACATGTTCCCAGATAATACCAAGATAAGTTTTTGGCTGGCCCGTGGGAGAAAATGCGGCTAACAGGTCAGATCTTTCTGCCTGGTGGTGGAAGTTTTCCCTAACAGGTCAGATCTTTCTGCCTGGTGGCAGATCAGTGGTAATGCTGGCACAAGCTCTCTATCCTGACTTTGCTCTCAAGCTGGGATTTGCTCTCACTCAAACCCTCACTGCTTCTTCCCATGCAGTCCACACATGTCACCAGATGGGTGAATTAGAACTCGAATCCATGTCAGTTACTGATGCAACGCACTCTGTAACAGCATCCTCTCCGGGATTCAGCACGGACTGGACCTGTGGATGAGCTGACTTCACCAAAGCACAACCAACCAGTAAAGAGATCACCACCCTCCAGGCCTGCTGTGAGGATATCACATGCACGATCTACCCCTACAGACTTCCTATATGATGCCAATATAGGTCTCAGTTTATGGGTGATACCAAGGAACCCCAATAACGGCTGGTAAATGGTTGAGTCAGGACTCAAGTCCACATTTTCTGACTCCCAGCTGAGTGGTTAGGTACCCAACGAGTCTCCCCAGGACTCTTCCCTTGTTCATTGTTCACATACAGAACACACTGGGGTGAAGACAGTCAATCTGAACAAATGCCCTCATCAATCTCACTGTCATATCGCCTACATAGCAGCAAAAGGCTCTTGTGTCCCTTGATCCTTACTAGACTTTTGAGGAACACAGGGCAGGGATCATCTTGTCCATGCTCAGAGGACATGGACATTGGTGGAGGTGCGGCAGCTTGTGCAGGTCAGGCATGGGGAAGATCTATCTCTACCAGTCAGGTCTTCTGACTTCTGACCTGTTCTCAATCAATGGCTTTGAGGAACACTGGGGACCTTTTTCTCACATTGGCACATACATGTTAGCACAGCCAGTGCCTTCCAGAACATGTGGTGTAACAGAGAGGCTCTGACTTAATAAAGCCAAAGTGAGTGGCTTCAGATCAGCCATCTACCTACCTAGTTTGTCTGATTCTAATCTCCAAGGCGAGGGACCATAATAAAGTCCAATGCTTGCTTAAGGCTGCCTTGACTTAAACATTTCTTCAGCTGCTTCACCACTCACCAATTCTGCCAGGCGGTCACAGTCCTCTGCCTCATTTGACATGGGAGCATGGGGGACAGAAAGCTTTGATAGCTTTGCCTGATACAATGCTGCCCCTCAGCAAGTGACTTCACCCTTCCTGACACCGAATCACCTGCAGTGATGGGACTCAGTTTACCCATCTGAGAAGCAAAGAGACTGACTGACCTTCACTACCAATACCATCTTGGTTCTCAAGACAACTTCATGCTGACTTCCTTTCGACACTGAACCACTGGAGGACACCTTTGTGAAACATATTTTATTTGTGGTTTTAGCTTTATACTGAGAAACGGCTTCAAAACCTAAAAACCCAAAGAAAACCGGTAGAACTTGACATGGTACACTCCTCTTTACAGCTAGAAAGAGATGGAGTATCTCCGAAGCACAACCTGCTGAGATTAATCCCACCTGTCATTGAAACTTGCTAGGGGAGGGGCGGGGTTGTCCCTGTGGGGCCCTAAAGGAAACCCTTGTGGGAGCCGCACTTCAGGATTTTTCTCATTAACTCCTCACAGGTGCGCCAGCCCCTGCATAATGTGGCTGTGTCAAGCAGGCCCATCAGGGACCCACAGCTGGTGAGCCGAGCCCAGGCTCCCTTTTCTTTCTTTTCTCCCCCTCCCCCCTTCTATTTATCTCTTTACCGAGAGAAACAATTGGGGAGACCAAATCCTAAACAGCCTTTGTTTCTCTCACCCTGTCAGCCTCTTTAAGTCAAGGAAATGGGATTCCAAAGCCAAGCCAGGAGACATTCATCTTCCAGAAAGTTAAACAAGGATGGCTGGCTAGAGACAGACGATAGGATGAGCAGAGTACGGAACAGCGAGCCGGCGCCAAAGCCTCCGGCTGGGTGGAGTTACCTGGGTAAGCCCCGAGCGAGCGAGCCAGCACAGTGGCTGGCAGCATCCCCAGGAGGCTGCAGACACCAGCCTGCAGGGTGGGGTAGTTTTCTGCTCCCGGGTGGGAGGCCACTGTACTCAGGCAACCCTGCACCCCACCTGAATGTTCCCATGCATTGGAAGTAAAGCTGGAGGTGATGCATAATCCTGGAAACAAAAGAAGAACTGGGCAAAGCCTGTTCCTTCATTCTAAGAGCAAAATTTAGTGAGCACGTATTTGTTGGGATTCAGACCCCGGATAAACAGCTGAGGTGCATATTTCATACATCAACGTGGACCTGACTTCCAGGTTCTCCCACCATCCCTCAGTCCCTATCTGACATTACCTGCTCTCTACCCTGAACTTTCCAGCCCAGGGTTTTGTTTTGTTTTGTTCTGTTTTTCCTGTATAATCCAGACACTTTGCTTGCGCGCTCTCTCCCTCTTCCTCCCCTCCCCCTCCTCCTCTCTCCTATCTCTACTAGTACCCATTTTCTCTTTCTCTTCCCCCTCTCCTCTGTCTCTCTCCCCATGGAGACTTCCCTGAACTCATTCCTTGGGTCCAAGGAGCTCACCCAAGAGCAGCTTCCCAATAAACCTGCCTTTGTATACTCTAATCTGGCTTGAATTCACTCATTTCACCAGCAGGGAAGAATTTTCCAGTATTCTAAGATAGGAACAATTTGAGGGAACAGAACAAACAAGCTCCTGTGGCCTTCAGAGCTTGCACACCAGTAGACAAATTAAATAATAAACAAGTGCATCCTATCTGGTGTGCTAGGCACAGAGGAGGAAGGAACACAACACAGGAAAAAGAAGAGGAGGCAGTATTTTACGAGTGGCTGTTCAGGGAGGTGACCTTGAGTAATGAAGCACACATGCTCCAGACAGAGGAAGAGTTTGTGCAAGTGTGAGGCCATATGACCAGCCTGAGAACAATGCAAGACATCAGATTGAATGAATGAAGTCAGATTTTGGGGGATGCCAAGCCCAGGCCTGGGGTTCTGGAGCTAGTCACGAGGAAGAGCGCTAAGTATCCGGCACAGCCAACCTGGGAGGCTGGGAAGAAGGCTGCCAGAAGGAACAGCCGAGGGCTTTTATGAATAAAGTGGATTGTGTTTGATAAAGGAACAAGTTACCATTCATCTGCCTGTGGATTGCACACCTTGCTTCCCATCTTCTTGGGAACTCTGTGCATCAAGCAAGTGGGCTCTGTGCTCCAGAGATTCCCTCATCCATGTTCACATCCTTTTCCTCTCCGTCAGCTTATAAGGAGGGCTTGGCAATGGCATGCTGAAGGGAAAGATGGGAGCTAGAGAGATATAAACTTATTACAAATTTTATTTATCTACCTTGGGAATGATAGTACATGCCTAAAATTCTGACATTTGAGAGGCTAGGAAGATTGCTATAATTCAAGCCTAGCCTGGACTACATAATGAGTTCCAGTCCAGCCCAAGATACCTACCCAGTTAAGACTGTCTCAAAAAGAAAAAAATATATATATTGTTTTAAAGAATATACAATACACAACTAAAAAATAACAGCAAATAACCCTTGTATCAGGTCTTTCACATTAATACTACTCTAGATATAGACATGTAAGAGAAGATACAGAAATTGATGCGTACAATCGTAGAGGGCAAGAGGGCTTATAGCCTCTGCTCACAAGGTGGCGAGTAAAGAGCCAGCTTGAATTAGAAGAACCAAGGAAGCCAGTGGAATTCTCAACTCAGTACCAGAGTCTTCAGACCTGGGGTTGAAATTTTAAGTGATTCATAGTGGAATCTTTAAAGGCCAAGACCTGAGAGGCCCAATGTCCAACGGGAGTGGAAATGAATATCCTAGCTGAAGATGAGAGAGAACACACCTCTTCCATGCTGCCTTTTGATCTATCTGGTGCTGATGCATTGGATGATGCTGTCACACTGGTGAAGATGTCTGCTCTTCTGCTGCTGATCCAAGGGCTTCCAGTCCTTCCAAAGTCACCTTCACAGCACACTGGGAGTAATGTTTTTATCTTAGCATCCTTCAATGCAGTCATACTGACACGCAAAATTAACTATCACAATACAGTTTATTGGAAATTTCATACAGCCAAATGAGTCTTGAGTCTTTAGATGCTTTCTTTAGTTTTATTGATTATTGCTGGCATCTTGACTATGCAGCCAATCCATGGTAGCTAATGAGGATCATTATGACATGAACATGGGTTGTTATTTTCATTTAAATGAATTAGGCAGTATGAAACAGAAATAATATATAGAAACTTAACTCTGTGTGTGTGTGTGTATGTGTGTGTGTGTGTGTGAGAGAGAGAGAGAGAGAGAGAGAGAGAGAGGGGTCTGGAACTCATTATGAGACCATACTATCCTCAAATTTTTCCAATCCTCCTGTCTCTGCTTCTTGAGTGCTGGGGTGGACTTGTTCTTTCTAAGAAACCTCTTTGTTGAGTGAAATCATAAGATTCTGAATACTAGAAGACAGTTCCCTCGACGTGTTCTGCGATTCACAGTGTAATAACTACATACACAGTACACTTGAGTTATGTCTTATGACAGTTTATCACCTTTAAAGTTTAGATATCAGCAAAACAGTTCATTTGTCTCTGATTCGTTGCCCATTCCCATGGTGTAAACACCCATCAAGGCTCATCTCAGAATAAGCAGGACATCATGGTAATGCAGAGCTGGATACAGATGGACGCCCCTGTGGAGCACCTCCATCCGCAGACAGATGTGAGAACCTCCATCCACAGATAGATACAATCGACGTGAGCAGTCTCAGACCCATGCACAGTGGTGATAAGGCACTGATAAGGCAGTGATAAGTCTAGAATATTACCTTTTAATATTAGAATAGTTACCTTCCAAAATGAAGCCTATTTAATTGTAACTTTAGCTTTAATAACGGCTGTATTTAATAACTAGCCTACAAAATTCCCCCAAATTGAATAACTAACCCTGCCGAGCTAGGCATGAGCCAGCTACAGCACAGCCCTGTGTCTTTTTGTTTTGTTATTGTTGTTGTTTTCTCAAGACAGGGTCTCTCTGTGTAGCCTTGGATGTCCTGGAACTTGCTCTGTAGACCAGGCCAGCTTGGAACTCAGAGATCTGCCTGTCTCTGCCTCCCAAAGGTTAAGATCAAAGGTGTACGCCATCACACCTGACCAGCCCTGTGTCTGGTCCTGTCTTCACAGCTGATTTTGCAGGATCAGGATTTTTTCCTTTCTTTCACCCTTTCCACAGGAACTGTATAAAATAAATGATGGTTTTCTAACGGTGTCAACACTGGACAAGCCCCACAGAACCTCATCTCCATTACAGCTTCACAGACCAAGCCACATGTATAAGCAGGCTGCTGTAATTGGCAGAAGTAACTCCTCAGGCTGGAGTGGCTGAGAGAGCTAGTCTGACCTCAGCCAACCATCCTGCGCCCTCCTGCCATAGTCCGGTCATACAAAGGTACTCACTGTATTAGTTTTCTGGCACTGTGATAAAGCACCATGACTAAGACAACGTATAGAAGTGGTTTATTTTGGTTTACAGTTCCAGTAATGGTCAGGGCAGCATGGCTGTGTGGTGTGGCAGTGTGACAGTGTAGCAGTGTGACAGTGTGGCAGCATGGCCAACATGGCTGTGTGGCTATGTGGCGTGGCAGTGTAGCAGCGTGGCTGTGTGACAGTGTGACATGGCAGTGTGGCAGCAGGAATGGTGACAGGAGCATGAAGTGGAAAGCTCAACTTCTTAAACCGAAAGCAGGAATCAGAGAGAGTGAACTGGAAATGGCGCATGGCCTTTTCTTCTTTGCCATTCCAACAGTGGCTACAATAGGCATTTATATTAAATGACAGATCTGCAGAGCAAACGATTCTTAAATTGTGATTCAGGAAAAACAGCTTCATAACAATCATCTGAGTCCAGGCATACCCACACATCACAGCTACAAGATGACTTCTTTCCCCCACACTCTCTCCTTTCCGGAACAGTCTCCTTCAGGCAGGGCTCAAGGTAGAATTTGTCCTCCTCATAGTTTGTCCACTGCTCCTTAGGCAAGATCTGATGCTGACCTCAGGGTCAGGCCCAGGGCTCTCTTAAGGTAAAGCCTTCTGTTGTTATAAAGAAAGCCTTCCTCTGGCTTCTTCCCCAACTTCAGTCCCATATTCGTACCATGTGGCAGCAAACCCCACCTGTTGACTCCTGCGGCGTCGTAATACCACTTGTGACCACCATCCAGCCACTTGTTCAACACTGTAGCAGCAGGCCTGCCCCCCAGTTTGACCCGAGAGTGGCACATGCCTTCCAATTTCAAAGTCTGCCCCCAGTGACACACCTTCCTGGAGCAAGGAAGCACCCTACAGCACATCTGTCCAAACAGTACCACAAACCGAGAGCCAAGGGTTCAAATCCCTTCTCATTCAAACCACCATGCTAATAAGAATAAAATAATAAGAATAAGAATAAGAATAACTGGAACAAAACACCACTGTGCCATTTGGAGAGACCCAAAGTTATTAGTGAAGAATTGTGCATTCAGCTTTGTGTTGGTATAAGACACAGGGAAGTGCGTTGTGTGCTACTGTTTGAGTGACTTTAAGATAACCTAGAAACCTAGCCAAAATGTGTGTGTGTGTGTGTGTGTGTGTGTGTGTGTGTGTGTGATGGAGTCTGTCTTGCCATGACCTAGTAGATCGTAGAAATGTACTAGCTATACACAGAATTAGATTTGTTACTTTTCCCCCCTAACCCTTGTACTTCATCTCCCTTCGCCCACATGATATTTCTCTGGTTTAGCCCAGGCTATCCCTTTCTCCTAGAACACCATTCCTTACCCATTCCCTATCAAATCAAGACCCGATCAGATACCTTGAAATCCTTGCTGTTCTTTAGAAGGCACAAGCTATGCAGAACCTCCTAGGCCCTGTGCCCTCTGGCACTCTGGCGGAATAATGCCACTTGTATCATGAATTATAGTTACTCAGCAGCAGATAAATCATGCTGTCTTTAATCTTTCAGCTCCTCTGGTCCTGAGCAGCAAGATAAACAGCACAGCAGTCCTCTCAGCCTCAGCGGGGAGGTACAGTGATATGTGGCCTGGATGTAGCTATGACTCAGTGCTTCACCAAGTTTTTTCATCATTAGACAGGAAGCAAACCACCTCATCCTTCTGCAGTCTCAACATGGCTTGACTTCAAATGGCACTCAAAGTAAACTGAATCTCCTGAAGTTTCTAGAAGGTAGATAAGTCATGCTCAGATCACAGTAGCTTTCCAAGTGTCAGGCTCCACAGCCTGATGCCACCAGTATAGGGCAGGGAGCTGAAGTTCCTGTTGATGGCAATCAGAGTCACCTCAAAGGCCTTGCTAAGGTCAGCATGAGGCTACAGAGCACCACCAGTCCAATGGGAAGGTGGCCTGACTGTCACACCAGCCATGTGACCTTGAGCAGGTTGCTTTCCCCCTCCCTTGCTTCCTCATCTACAAAATGAAAATAATAAGCTCACTGCTCTCAGCATACAATGCAGCGATTGTGAAAACTTTGTGAATTAACACATGTGTAATGATGTGACTATTCAGAGTGAAAAGAATAAAGGCTATTATCATCATCATCATCATCATTATTATTGAGCCGGGCAGAAGAGAATGAGCATTCCCTAGGAGATGGGAGTGTGGTCTCTAGCCTACCTCTTACTATTTAGTTGTGAGCCAGAGACTTAATCACTTTCCTCCTCTGAACACAGATTTTCTTACTTGTAAAATTAAGTCCTTGGATTAGACCAGTTTTCTAATCCTTTGGGGAAGCTTTCTTAGAAATGGGATCCACAAGCCCCTGCTGCTCTCTCACCGAGTCGGTTGAGTCTGTAGAACTCACTGGTGTGACTTGTGTCTAAAGGTTCCTAGGTGAACTGACTCAGTGTTTAAGAGGGTTCTATCCCAGAAACCTCCACCTCAGGGCCTTTGTCCTTACTGTCTGTCTACCTGGAGACCGCTACTCCTAAAACATTCTTTAAGTTGTGCCAAAGGTTTGCTCTCTATATGCAGAAGACAAGAAAGTTAGCTGTTAAATTGAAAGCATTTCTCCTCACCCTCATGTAACATGATGTGCACGCATGTGTGCCTTCACACACATGCGCACACATGCGCACACATGCTCTGTAGCATATCTTCCCTACTAGAATGTCCCAACCCTCTTGTGACAGTGCTGGTACACAACTGTTAAGAAATCAGTTTAGAATTTTAAAACAAATCAGTGAATAAGTACAAGTTATGGTTATACAGTATTCTATAATCTACAGAATGGCCCCAAAGCTCACTGCCTGAGGGCTTTTGAGTGTTACTGCTGATGTGACCGGGCCATGAGCAGCTGACTGAAAGCTCAATCAGGAGGTGGGCCTGGTTGTTGGGAGCAGCTCACAGTGGGGTATGCCTTTGAAGAACAGGTTTTGGCCTGGCTCTCCCTGCCTCCTCTCTCTCCACTTCTTGGTCACCCTGACACACTCTGCTGGACTATGCCCTCTCCACTGTGACACTCTGCCTCTCCACAGGCCTGCAGTGCTAACGCCTCATGAAACCTCAGAAATCACAAACCAAAAGAAATCTTTCATCATCTAAGTTCAGAAGTGTAACTGAAAGGCAGAAGCAAAGAGGATCAGAAGAGTGGATACGCCATCCCCTGAGGACCTCAGGACAGACTCCAGGGAGTCTCTACTGCCTGCCCTCCCATGGCTCAGCAGCCAGCGGCCCTGAGGATCCCCAAGACAGCAGCTTTGCTTCTTGCTCTCCCTGTGGCAATCTCCCCCTAGAAAGAAGGATCCAAATCCAGCCAGCTGCCTCAGCCAAATCCCATGAGCCCACTACACTATCGAGATGTTTCTTTTTAGGGAGATAGATGGCAAACCTTCAGCAGTTGCTTTGTGGAGAATGGAATGCCCTCCAGACCCCAACTGCAGACTATTATCAACCAGCAGACATGACGTCATTTAAAAGGTGTTTGAGTTTGAAAACATTTCTGCAAGTGTTTTAGAGCACCCATAAATGATGAATAAAATTTATATGTGGATTATTATCTAAAAATGTACTCTATGAAATTCTTTTGAGGCAAGAACTTATGGATAGTATTTTACCTCTAGATTTCTAGGGCTTTAAAAAAAAAATAAGCATGTTGTTTTGAGTCTCTCAACTCATGAAGAAAAACACCCTCTTTCCTACCTACCTTCCTGTTTGCACACTTGGGATAGAACCCCAACGCCTAGATTAGCTGGTCAATCACTGTCCTGATCAGAAATGCTCATACTGATAAGAACCTTGATTTTAAGCCTTCAGGTAAGTCTTTTCTCTTTTTAGGGCTCTTGACAGTGTTTTTCAAAACTTTGGGAGAAATAGTTAAGAGGTTAAAATAGACAGGATCACAAACCATTTCTAATCTATTAGTGAACCCTCTCTAAATGAGTCAGTCTGCCAATCAACTGAGTTTGAGAAACACAGTAAACAAGAGTTTTCAACAGAATTATATCAGAATTATTAGTGTTTTTATGCTCATGTGACACACAGGAAGAAAAACCAGGCCAAACATCTTCCATAAATTTTTGTCAAGGACCTCTGTATTCCCAGATGGCTTACCAAGTAGCCTTTTGTGTAGCCAGTATTACTCACAACACAGTCTGGAAGATTCTGGCTCCCAAAAGCAGTCTAAAAGACCAGTTTGGATTTTGTTGTTGTTGTTGTTGTTTGTTTTTATTTTCTTAAGACAGGATTTTTCTGTGTAACCCTGGCTGTCCTGGAACTCACATTGTAGACCAGGCTGGCCTTGAACTCACACACACAGATCTGCCTACCTCTGCCTCCTGAGTGATAGGATTAAAGGCGTGCCCCACCCTGCCTGCCTATTTTAAAAATTTTATTTATATCGTTTTTCTTTTCCATTTATTGAAGATATTGGAAGGCATTAAACTCTCAAGGTATGACTTTTGCTGACTACTAAGTACATAAGAAAAACAAAACATCATAGATATGTTTTTAGATAGGTTAGAGAGGAAACAGTAGTTTTGCTTCATAGATTTAGGGGTGTTTTAACCCGCACACCAGGAAATGCATAGTGATGGGACCAGCTCAGTCTTGGGTGATGCAAGCATGTCTTTTCACAGTGGATCAGGCACAAAGACAATGAAAATGGAAGCAGTCAGGAATGACAGATCCCTAAGAATATTTTCCCTACCTTAAGACTTAATTCTTTCAACTTGGCTCTACCTCCAAAGTGTCCAGAACCTTCCATGCAACCTGGGGACCATGAATTTAAATTGAGGATATGCAGGAAATTAAATGTTTAAACCATAAGAGTATGTATGGTGAAATCCTATCTTAGATTATGATGAAGCTAACTGGCACTGGATACGTACTTCCATATACAAAGTTCACTAAATAAAATAAAGGATATACAGCAAGTCTTGTCAGTCATTAATCAACAGGCAGTATCTGATTCCTGGAAGAAGAGAACCCATGGGGATAGCTCTACAGGTGACCTGGCTTTCTGTCTGGAGACAAGTGAGATGAGAACCCAAGCAGAGCCTGGTGAGCAGATGTACTTAACAGTGGTAAGAGTGGGGAAATCGCCAAGATGTATTGATGCAAAGAGGTTGCCATGAATTTGCATTTGAGGTTCACCTGGTTCCTTGGCCCAGAGAAGGGCTGTACCTGGATGGAATAAACTGCCAGAATGCCTACTGCAGGGCAGATTAGAAGGGGATGAAATCTGAATACAGACACCAGAGATCCTCAGGGTTAAAAAAGTTTAGAGTTCTAGGCACATGGAAGACACCTTGGTGAGCACTTGACACATGGTAAGATTCGTGGTAGGAATCACAGCCATGTGACACACATTATATGGTCAGTGGTGGGAACCGCATACATGTGGTGGCTTCATGTAATAATAACACAAGTGAAGACTTTCTACCACTGATGACTCTGTCATCATTGTAACATCATCATAACACAGCCACAAAGACATTATCCCCACAGTTGGGTGATGCTGCTGTAAATGAACCTAGTGCATCCTGGTCATGTAAAAGCATAGCCCATACAAGTATACACAGTACATAATACTTGATCATAATCATAATAAGCACACAGTCCATATTTCCACAAACCTAGATGGTACAGAGCAAGAGAAAATGATACAATCCAAAGACATGAACAACCCAGGATATATGAGGCTGCTATGTGCATAATATCACACAGGTTTTTCAATAAAGTATTTTTGGAAATAGGTGCAAAAAGTGTTCTCAAGCACAAATAGAAGTATAGCATGCAGTGTACACAGATCAGTAATACAGTTGCTTATTATGATCATTTTGGCCAAAATACCAAGTAGCACACTTCTCAGAATGTGGCCTGTTACTAAACAACACTTCACTGCATATTCAAAGAACAAAACTGAAGTAGCCCGCCCTAAACCATCTTTAATACAGGAGCCACAAAACCAACTGAACCACCTGCAACCTCTTTGTGTTCCTAGTTAGAGCAACAAATGGTCTAAGAAACATGAAGAAAGGCAGGCCACAGAAAAATGAGATTAGATCGAACTCTCTCACCCCTACACAAAAACCAGTTCAAACTACATCATGGGAAAGGCAAGGACTGCTAAAGGAACATGGTGAAAACACCCCAGGACATTGGTTAGCAGCAGATTTCTGAAAAGAATCCCAGGAAATAACCTGAAGAATTGACTGATGGAATAGCATAACATCAGAAGGCTCCTGCATGGCAACATAAACTATGAAGAGAATGGACAATTAGCCTACAGAACAGGAGAGAATCTTTGACAGTAATACTTCAGGCAAAGGAAAATGTCTAGAATCTATAAAACTAGAAAATCAAACAGAATCATTAAACTGCTAATCAATAAATGAGACCTGGTCAGTCAGTTCTCAAAAGAAACCCAAATGGGCAATAGCTATTTTTTTTAAGTGCTCAAGATCTCTAGCTGTCAGCGAGATGTAAACTGAAACCATTTGGAGAATCTTCTCACCCCAGTCAGAAAATAAATAGCCAGACAGTGGTGGCTCAGGTTTTTAATTCCAGTATTCAGAAGGCAGAGGCAGGTAGATCTCTGTGAGTTTGAGGCCAGTGTGGTCTACAGAACAAGTCCCAGGACAGCTCTGGCTACAGAAAGAAACTCTTGCCTTAAACCCTCCCCCCATGAAAGAAAGAAAAACAAAACAAAGAAACAAAGAAAGATACAAAGAAACAAAGAGACAAAGAAACAAAGAAACAAAGAAACAAAGAAAGAGACAACGAAACAAAATGAAAGTGCTAACCAAAGAAACAAAAGGAAAGTGCTAACCAATCCCTTCATGGCTGAGAGGAAAGGAATATTTCTTCCCTGTTGGTTCAGTATGAAGTAGTGCAATTGCTGTCAAAATAAGTATGGAAGTTTCTCAAAAACCAAAAACAGGTCTACCATATGACTCAGCTAATCTGCTCCCTTACCTATGCCCAGAGAACTCAGTGCCCTACCATAGAGTCATGTTCTCATCTGTTTATTGCTGCTGTTTCTACTGTATCAAGAAAATGGAATCAGCTAGCTCTCCAACAGCAGGTGACTAGGTAATGAACATGTGTGTATATACATACTCAAAATGGATCTTTATTTATTTATATATTATTACACAAAATTTATAATATTTATATTTATATATTATTACACAAATGAAATCGTGAAATTTAGATGGAATTGGAAAACATTATTTTAAACAAGGTCACCCAGACTCATTCTGACAGATATAATGTGTTTTCTCTCCTATGTAGATCTATGCCTCTGACTGTTGAATATGTTAAATATGTTCAGGTGGGAATAAATATGGCTAGGAAAGCAGAAGGGGCCCCAGGAGTTACTTTTCTGTGGCTGTGATAAGACACCATGGCCACAGCAACTTCTAGAAGGAAGGGTTTATTTGGAAATTTCTAGAAGGAAGACATTATTTGGGCTTCTGGTCTTGGAGACATAAAAAATCCACAGAGGTGGGAAACAGCAGTCATAGTAGATGAAGTAGCAAACTGAGAGCTCATATTTTGAACCACACAATGAACAAGAGCAACTGGGATTAGCTTTGACACCTGACACTCTCCAGTAAGGCCACACCTCCTAACGCTCCCCAACCACCACCACCAACAGGGGACCAAGTTTTCAAACATCTGAGTCTATGGGGACACTTGTGGGATACGGATGAAGTTCTAAGGGAATGTGTATTATTAACAGGAGCACAGCCATGTCAAGGACCCGAGAGCCTCATGGGACTAGCAAGGCCTTCCCCAGATGAGGCTAAAGAAAATGGCAAAGGCTTTTCCTAGTCAGAGTATGAAGGTTGAGAGATTATACAGAATGTGTCAAGCACAGCTTCCTCCTCCTGGGTGACTGAGACTGCTTCCATAGAGAGACCCCCACAAGATTAGCTTAACCCACCTCCTCATTCAGCCATGCACAGTAAACCCCCTTCTTGATTCTATGAAATGGACACGCTGACTTTCTGGGCTTCTGGTACTTCTCCATCAGAGTTCATTACCCACTAGTTGGGGTTTAGACCCAGAACAAGTGACTGAGGTGCATATTTAACATACCAAAGTGGATCTGTTCTCCCAGCATCCCTCAGTCCCTACCCTGTTAGGAGGTATACACTGCCCTCTCGGCCCTGAACGGTCAAGCTGAGGGGCTGTCCCAAGCTCTCTCTATATAATGCTTACATCTTGGTCTCTCTCTTCTCCCTCTGTGTGTATGCTTTCTCTCTTTCTCTTACCCCGACCCCCGCTCTGTCTCCCTCCCCACGGCCACTTCACTGACTCCCTCTTGTGTGGTCAGTGAACTCCCCCTAAAGCTGCTTCCCAATAAATCTGCCATTATAGATACTCAAATCTGCCTTGAATTGACTCATTTCACTGGCAGAGAATAACTGATCACCACCCAATCCCAGCCTCTCTCTCTCTCTCTCTCTGTGTATGTGTTCATGTGTGTATATGTGTCAGGATGTCTGTGTGTATGTCCATGTGTGTTTATGTATGTCTGTATGTATGTCTTTGTAGGTATATCTGTATGTGTGTCTGTGTGTGTGTATGTGTGTCAGTATATGTGTCTGTGTGACTATCCATATGTGTATCCATGTGTGTATGTGTATCAGAATGTGTGTCTCTGTGTGTCTATGTCCATATGTGTGTTCATATGTGTGTCTGTGTGTGCTCATGTGTATCTGTGTATATATTTGTATGTGTGTATATATGTGTGTGTGTGTGTACATCTGTGGTTTTGTATTTGTGTCTGTGTATATGTGTCTGTATGTGTGTGTCTGCATGTGTATCTGTGTGTATGTGTGTGTGCGTGTGACTGTGAATCTTCATTTCCTCCTTGCACCAGTCCAGTCAGTCCCCAAAGCCATGCAGATGTTGGCCGACATTTCTCATTCAAACTACCCCATATGACTGGAAACAACAAAACTTTAAGGGAGGGAGTGTAGGGAACAGAACACAGGAAGTAGGAAGTACCAGGAGAGTGATAAGGGGAAATTGAAGAGAACCAGCTAACATAGACTACCACATAGGAACACATTACTTTGTAAGCTAATTTTAAAAAAAGGTTCTACATTTAAAATGAAGGAAAGAAAGAAGGCGGACACCATAGCACGTTCTACAACACCAGGACTCACGAGGTGGAAAGCAGAGGAGGGGGATCTTGAGTTTAAAACTAAGCCAATGTATTAAGTTGGAGGCCAACCTGGGCTACATAACAAGACTCTGTGGGAGTGAGGGGACACACAGTATTAAGACTGGACAGTAAACATAAGACTTTGTTTGCAAATGAGATGAATAGATGTGTATAAAGCCCTGGGGAGCCTATTGTGTTTCCTGTGAAAGTAGGGAGTCCAGCACCATAGCAAGTATAGAGTTGAACATAAGGATCACTTCTGGTTTTACATACAAATGACAAACAGAGAGTAAAACTTTCAAAATAACCAGTCAGGACAGCATAAAACAGAAGGTAGTTTGACAAAAACTACCAAAACCTTCTAAATTAAAAATTATGCACTATCACTTAGAGACAAGTGAACAATAAACCACACCCATTCATTGAAAGTCCCAAACTGCTCAGATGCTAAATCTCCTTCTAGCTAAATCGATCTACAGGTTCGCCATCCATAAAGAAAATCTCAAGAGGCTGTTTTTTTTTTCTTTAGAAATTGACAAATTGATTTAAAGATGATGCAAACTGAAGAGGACTTACTGTGACCAAAATAAAGTTATTTAAATGACCAACATTCAAGGGACATACATTATCTAATTTCAGGACGTTAAAAACATACAACAGTCACAGCCATGTGTTATTGACATGGTGGCAAAGAAAGAAAGTGGTGAATTGAGAAAGTCACACGCCACCAATCCAGAAAGTCACACGCCATCAATCCGTTCCTGACAAAACGAATCAGAGAAACTCAACCTGGTGAGCCTTTGTGGGGTGGGGCCGAACTGTTGGATAGTTTTTGAAACAAAATATCCCTCAGTCATTACCTGACACCATACATTGCAAAATTAATCTGAGCGTTAGGTGGCAAAGCATTGGCATGAGGACCAGAGTTCAAGTACCACCGTGGTAGTAGTAATAGTAATGAAAATGCTAATTTGAAGGTAGGCTATAGCTCAGTGGTACAGGGCTTGACCAGCATGATTCTTGGGTTCAATTCCCAGCACTGTAAAACATTAACTTTACATAAATAGTAGATTTAATCACAAAAGCTAAATTTGCACAGCCCCTAGCAGTAAGCAGGTACCAGTCACAGCACTGGGTTGTGTTCTCAGAAGGGACAGACATGAGATTCCTTATTTCATCAAAGCATAAACCTGGTCATTAAAAAGAGGACTGCAGAGAAATGAAAACGAAGATCCCAACCAAGACAAAACATTTGCATTATCTACATATTAGGAGAGACTTCAGCTAAAATAATTACTCATAAAACCAAAAGTAGACAGATGACTTAAACTTTATGAAAGGAAGTATGCAGGCAGCTACAAGAATGTGGGAGTGTCCAACATCATTAAGCCTACAAGAAGAACAAGCTAGAACCACAGAAGATACTTTTTCAATAGCTGTGCTTACCACAACACCACACATCTTAGGAGGCAGAAATGCTGTAATGGTCTTCCTGTCGAGGTTGGAAGGAAAAGGGGGTAAAATCACTTTAGAAAACTAAGTTTCTCTTAATTTTTTAAAAAAAATTTTATGTATGCATGTTTATCTGTGTATGCAACTACAATACTTACAAAGGCCAGGGAGGGCATCAGATCACTCCTGGAACTGGACTGAAAAGAGGTTGTGAGCCACCCAACATGGCTCGTGGAACCAAAACCTAATCCTCTGTAAGAGCTGTGAGGGCTCTTAGCTGCTGTGCCATCTCTCAAGCCCTGTCTTTCAAAAAATAAAAGATTTACCCAACCTATGAGGAAGGAATTTCTCTCCTAGGTAAATTGCCCATGGAAAGTGAAAACATATGGCCACCAAAATCTTATTCAAGAATGTTTATATCAGTTTAATTCACAGTGGTCCAAGACTGGCAAGAACTCAAATGCCAATCAACACAAGAATGGATACATTATGGGCTTGTCACACAATCAAATACTGTTTGTAAACAAAAGACTTTAGACTGCTAACACACTCAGCATCTACTTGGACCTCAACTGAAATAAATAAAAGTATCTTAAGCAAAAAGTGGCAGCTGTAAAAAGACTCAGACCACCGAATTTCACTTATGTAAAATTCAAGAACAAGCTCAACTACTCTATAGAAATAAGAGTCGTGGTTGCCTAAAGTGGATGGGGGCAGGAGACACTAGACACCGTACACCTTTGTTGTGTAAATTAGTGGATGTAATTCATATATCTGATGGCAACTTATAACCTGCACACCTTGCTGTATGAACATCTTAGTGGGGAGGGGAGAGATGCAGGGATAAAGAAGAATATTAGATGGTAGGAAAAAAGAAAATGTTTAAATTTAAATTATTTTTTATTTGCAAGCATGTGCACACGTGCACACACACACACAGGCTATGTAAACATCGGTTTGTGCGTTCATGGTGAGCTGAGCCAATGTGGCAAAGATGCATTCTGTACTTGAGTTTTATGTCAATAGAGAACTTCAACTCTCATCATGAAAAAGCTCTTTTCTGAGTCCTTTGGCTCCCTCTTGGCCTTGTATTATCAAAATTCCCACACACACTTGAACAGAGAGGAAAGGGAAACACCAATTCTGAATTTCACACATACAGAGCCCAGGACATATGACGCACTGTTGATATGTTCATATTTTACCTTCTGCCACAGAAAGGAAACCAGGAAGGGAGTTCCTCTCAACTCCTCAGCCTTCCAGATCTGGCCATTTAATTTGTACCTAGGGGTGAACAGCAGGAAAAAAAATACATGTTTCTTTAAAGAAGTAGCCAGATAATTCCCATTTTTATCACAAGATATCCCTGTAACAGACTTGATGTCCCCTTCTCCTCAAGATGGTCAAGGGACAGTCTCAACAACGGCCCCTCCCTCATCACTAAAGTATCCATCCCATTACACTAAAATGTAACCAGAAGGAAATGAATTCCCCCTCTTTTCACATCTCTGTCCTTGGTTTCCATGGAAGACGGCTAATTACCTTTTTAATAGCCCTAATTGATGGGCTTACAGATCGTATCTTTCAGTCTCCACTTGTGTGGGGGAGGTGGGGGCGGGACACCTTCCTTTTCTCTTGACCCCTGGGCTCCTGCTCTTCCTCATTGGAAGGAGGGTGGAGGCCTGGTGAGAGGCCCCTGTCTTGCGCTCTTCTCTTCAGAGAACTACCTGCCGCCCATTGTGGGCTGGCCAGGAAGCCAGGCTTTGTCTTGGCCCGATTGACACAGCTGCACACTGGGTAAACAGACTCAGATGTTGAGCCTTCGTTTGAAGAATCCTTTCAGATTAATGCTGAGAGAATTAGTTTTAAAACTTAAGCCGGAGCCCGGATGAGTAGAATGGAGCCCAGGAGCCACTGAATTCACATCCACCAATGAGACCAACTGTTTTACAAGGGTGCTTATCTCCTGTTCTCTTTGGGGGGAACATTGAGGGGCAAGATCTGGCACTCTGGTGTGCCTTCGGGTCTTTACCCAGCCATTGTGAGAAAGCCTGACCTGAAACTCTGCTGACTCCAGCTCTAGTCCCGGAAAGTAGAGAGTCTGCCCCTTGGAGCTGGAGACATGTTGATGGCCAAATACAGATCTGCTGTTCTGAGTTCTCTGGTTCCCTAACATAGGAGGAGACAGGAAACAATGGAAGAGACTGTGGGTCCATGGACTGAGAGCAGGTGGATCTCTGTGAGTTCGAAACCAGTGAGACCTTGACTGGAAAAAAAAAAAAAAGAAGAAGAAAGAGAAAAAGGAAGAAGAAGGGCAGGGGGAGGAGGAGAAAGAGGAGGAGGAAAACGAGGAGGAAGAAGAGGAAAAAGAATTGAGGAAGACACTCAATTCTTCTAACCTTCACACACACACACACACACAGAGAGAGAGAGAGAAAGACTTGCCAGATGATATGCCTTTACTTTTCTGAGTAACTGTTCTCAAGCCTTAAATTAAATTAGAAAATCTGCTCTTGATCATTATGTGTGTTAGTTTGCTTTTTATCGGTGTGATGGATCACACCACAACAGGAAGCGACTTGGAAAGGAAAGCGTTTGTTTCACCTCAGAGCTTTACTGTCCCTAACTGAGGAAAGCCAGGGTATGAACTCAAGGCAGGAAGCTGGAGGCAGGGTTGATGTCGAGGTCACAGAGGAGCGTTGCTTTATTGGCTTGCTCCTTATGACTTGCTCATCCTGCCTTTTCAACCCAGCACCACCTGCCCAGGGTAACACCACCCACAGTGAGCTGGACCCGCCCACATCAATCATCAATCACGAAAACACACTACCGGCCGATTGGATGGAGACATTTTCTCAATTGAGGTTCCTCTTCACAATGTCAAGCTGACAAAAACTAACCAGGGCACCATGCCTACATACTTACAGAAGAAAAAAAAAAATGATGTAGAAAGGAATTAGGTCTTGACTTAGCAGATCTGAGTTTGTGTTAACCTCCGTTTCTGCTTCTAACTCTTACAAAGCAAGTCCTAAACAGGTCACTATTTGGAGCAGAGATGTTTTCACCATGACAGCTGTGATGTTTTGACACAGGGCTGGAGGTACAGCTGCTGATAGAGTGCTTGCTGAGCAAGCCTGAGATCCTCTCCCCAGGATCCCATCCATTGAAATGCAATGCCTTGTCTCCTGGGATTGGCAGAGACTGAAAGAGTTGTCTCTGACTTTGCAAGATTCTGTTTTCATTAAAAAAAAAATAGCCCAGCACTTGGGAGGCAGAGGAAGGTGGATTTCTGAGTTCGAGGCCAGCCTGGTCTACAGAATGAGTTCAAGGACAGCCAGGGCTACACAGAGAAACCCTGTCTCAAAAAACAAAACAAACAAACAAACAAACAAAAAAAGTCCAAAAATATATCAGATTGGAAATGCACATGGTGAGTTTATTTGTTTGAGACAGGGTCTCTCTATGTAGTCCTGTAACTCACTGTGTAAACCAGGCTGGCCTTGAACTCACAGAGATCCTCCCACCTCTACCTCCCAAGTGCTGCAATTTAAGATGTGAGCCACCACGTGGGGCCACTCATGGAGAATGTGAAAGTAAGTATTCACGAAGCAAATCTCTTTTATGAATCTAAGTGGTCACATACAAAGCATGGGTGCTATTGGCACCCTCAGATCTAACCTGTCAACCAACCCTTTCTCTCTCCATCCCCAGTGTTTGAGTGACTGTGACTCCATCTGTGGGGCGGCGGCGGTGGGGGGCGGGGTTTATCCACACACACAAAAGAAAGTCTTTTTTTATCCCATACGATAAAAAAGGAATTGCTGGCAGAGGAGAAGAGATGGATTCAAAGGGTGCAGAGAGCAGAGGGGACCGCACACACGCACGCATGCACGCACATGCACATATGCGCGCACGTGAGTGCATGCATGCCTGTATTTGAAGAGGGTAGTCATGTGATGTACATCTTGCAGTCACTTTTCCCATTGCAACGACAAAGCATCTAACAAAGACAACATAGGAAGGAAAGGTGTTTTTGGCTCACAGCTTCAGCTCCATGACACAGCCATCATGGCCAGGATGTCGTGGCAGCAGAAGAATGAGGCCCTGGTCATGCTGTACCTGTAGCCTGGAAGCAGAGAGAGACAAATTATCATTCTCCACTCTCTTTTTCTCTTTATTCAGTCTGAGCCCCCAGCACATGGCACGTAGTTACCCACATTTAGGGTGGGTCTTCCTATCCTAGTCCACTAAGAAGGTTAGTGTTAGCTGTCAATTTTATCATCCTGGAGGCTGCTGGCTCTGGTCATACCTGGAAGGGGTTGTCTTGATTATGATTACCTGAATGGAGGTGGGGTAACCCAGTCACTGTGGTCAGGACCGTTCCCTGGTTGAGATCTGGGACTGTATAAATAGAGGGAATTAAATAGCAGCGTGCATGCATTGCTTTCTGTTTTGATTGTGCATGTGATGGGACCAGCTGCATGAAGCTCCTGCTGTCTTGACCTCTCTATTACTGCTCCTGAACTATCCTCTGTCCCTGAAGTTGCTCTGTCAGAGTATTTTAGAACAGCAATAGGAAAAGCAATAGACATTAATGCCCTCTCCCCACAGACATCCCCTAGGGCTTCACTCCTCGATTGTTCCAGATCCTCTCAAGCTGACAATCCATATTCAACATTCCCCTCCCAAAGGAGACTAGTGGCGCTTCATGGTTTCCTTCTGCACATTTCCAGCCATGAGATTTGAAGAAAACACTCATGCCTCTGTTTCTTAATGGAGACTAGCTAACCCGGGTCCTGTCTTCCGCATCCTCTCACCAAGCACTTTTTACTGACACTTGGCCCCTGCCACAGGCACACTGAGAGCTTATGAGGCTGGTAGTAAACTCAGGGTTAGACTTTGTCCCAGTGGCTTCTTATTGCTGGAGTAAAACACCACAACTTGTGAAGGAAAGGATTTATTTCTTCTTACAGCTTACATCATGAAGGGAAATCAGGATAGACACTTAGAGGCAGGATAAGCCATGGAGGATAAGCTGCTTACTGGCTTGCTCTTCCTGGCTTGTTCAGCCTGCTTTCTTTTACACCAGGACTACCTGCCCAGGGGTTACACTGCCCACAGTTGGCAGGGCCCTTCCTTGTGGACCACTAATCAAGGAACTGTCCCACAGTCTTGCTTCCAAGCAACCTGATGGGGGAATTTTCTCTACTGAAGTTCCCTCTTCCTGGATGACTCTTGTTTCTGTCAAAGGGGAAACAAAACAAAAACCAGCTCAGACTTCATGACCTATTAGCTAAACCTCCAGGACTCTGATTCTCCAGAAGTTCCTGGAGAGGAAGTTATACGGGCAAAAGGGATGAGTTTTGAACCCACTGTAACAGTTAAGAATATCATTGGCACAGGCAGTGGTGGCACGTGCCTTTTATCCCAGCACTGAGGACACAGAGACAAGTGGATCTCTGTGAGTGAGTTCAAGGCCAGCCTGGTCTGCAAAGTGAGATCCAAGACAGCCAGGGCTACACAGAAACACTGTCTCAAAAAAACAATAAAACAAAAAACCAAAATGAGCAACAATTAAAAAAAAGAATATACTTGGCTATAGGAAGCCAGTGCCCCCTACGGAGTACTTTTTTTGGCCAGTGTGCCTTTGAACTCTGGAAAATTGACTCTAGAAAATAAGCCTGGACCTTGGTAGACATGAAGAGACAATGTAGTCGGGTTAGATAGAAGAGGGCAACCTGGTTCCCCAACTGGTAAAGTGAAGAGCTCAAGGCAGGAAGTCAGAAAGCTTCTAGTAGAGACCTAAGTAATGTGGCAAAGTTCTCTGAGCCTCAGTTGCCTCCTCTGTAAAATGGGTTGAATTCTTTCACTGCTGTCAGACCAAAGACACTGAGTCTAGAGCAGTCTATGGTTTGTCACACTTCCTACCATAAGCAGCTCCTCCTCAGTGCCTCGAAGAAAGGTTTTCCCAGCAGCCCCAGGTGGACATGGAAAACAATCACCTGAGAAAAGCCAAACTACCCAATATGTTCAACTTTGACTTTACAGAAACCACCTGGAACTGTACTTGAAATGTGCCCAGAGGAGACAGTGCTGCAGCATCAGCTGTGAAGACAGAAATATCATGGCCTGGAGACAGGCATGTCTTGATAGATTACTCAGGATGAAGAGTGTTAAGCAGGTACCAACAGTTGCAAAGGGACAGTTGATGACAGCACATGGCATCTGCCTTGTTCCTGTCTTCAGCTAAGGAACACCAGGCTCAAGCCAGAAGGCCTCAGGCTGATTCTGCCCTTTCCTGCCTCTGGGTCTCTGTTTGTTTGTCCATCCCACGATGAAGGGGCAAGTGGATTTCGAATGACTCTTATCCCCCTGATCCGTGACAGGCTGACTGTTCCAGAAATCAGTTTAGTCTTCTGTCTGTTCTCTCAGGGCCCAGGAGCCTGACTTCAGAAAAGTCATTTATGAAATGAATCTCTGGAGTGGCCCGGGAGCTGAATTTCTAAATCTTGCTCCTTTAGTCAGATGCTTTAATCTGCCTAGAGGCAG
Source organism: Rhynchomys soricoides (assembly GCA_019843965.1). NCBI lineage: Eukaryota > Metazoa > Chordata > Mammalia > Rodentia > Muridae > Rhynchomys > Rhynchomys soricoides. The sequence goes on along the minus strand of JADRCH010000065.1, from coordinate 6,036,784 downwards.
GCAAAGGTGGCATTGATAGGATGCCAGGGTAATGAGTGAATTGGGTCAGCTTTGTGCTTCCTCTGCCCACAGGAAGGTTTTGCAGAGGGGCCTGAATCAGAGCCATGTGGAAAAGGTCTCAGAGGGTGAGAATCCTAAGCAAGGTGATCATTCACAGGCACAGGGCAGAACACTGTACTTGTTGGAATGTAGAATGGGTTCCCAACTGCCACAGATAGTTCCCAGAATGTAGAGTGGTTTAAATTCCACAGAAGGGCTGGAGAGATGCCTCAGAGGTTAAGAGCCCTGACTGCTCTTCCAGAGGACCGGGATTCAAGTCCTACATTGTAGCTGACGACTGTTTGTAACTCCAGGTCCAGATGATCCAACACCCTGAAGCAGACATACATGTAGGGAAAACACCAATGCACAAAAAATTATATATATATATATATGTTTAATTCCACATATATTTTTATGTGTATATACAGGAAGGGTGAGACAATTGTCCTCTATCCCTTATGTGACAATTATCAGCTGGCTGGACCCTGGCTGCTTTTAACTTCTGGCTGAGGGTTGTTGTATCTCCTCCTAGTGCACACCTCTTTTGCCCTAGTCTTCATCGGTCACACAATGACTCTACCTTGAAGAGGGCCTAGACAGTCTAGTTGGGTGTCCAGGAAACCAAAGTTAATGTGAGTTCCAGGGAACTGCTGGATACTTCTGCTACAGTGTGATTCATCCCCCAAACACTGTTTCTGGACAACTCAGAAGGAGAGCCACCAGTGGCCCATGCATAGCACACAAGGAAGCAGAGGGGTTGCTGATATCTGGGAGTGGCCACTGAGGTTCTGGTCCTCCCCCCCCCCCCTCCAAGCCAGCTTCACTCCAAAGAAGTCATAACCCCGCTGTGAAGAGGGGCCTCCACCTTTCCCACTGTGGTTTGTAAGATGCAGACATGAAGGTTAGGACTGACTGATTCCCACAGACAAGCTTCAGGCCTCCCAGTGTGAAGTGTGGAAAGCCCCTGGCTTTTCCTGGCATTGCCCACAAGTATAGGTGCCTCCTCCAGCCCCGTTTCAGACCTTCTCTCCAGCAGGCACCAGTGCACAGGCTCGTTCGTCACACTGCCTGACACCTCGGCTCAGTGCCCGACCTGTGGGCCACTTTAGGCTGGCGCTGCTGGTTGGGAGCTTGAGCCTGGCCCAGCCCAGTGGCTTTGAAGGGATTTCATCACCCCGACTGTGACTTGGCCAAGCGCCTGGGAGAGTGCAGAGCATCGTGGCTCCAGGCTATCTGCTTTCACCAGGAGAGGCCCTCCTCTCTGAATAGAAGAAAACCTGGATGAGGCACAAGCCTGGGTTCCCCATCCCTGCAACTAAGCACTACGCCCAGACCGAGCCATCTACCTTCACCCTACTTTTTCCCAAGAGACAGAGACAAGATGAAGGGCCAGAAAATTAACACGGGGACAACTTGTTAATGATTTTATTGCAGGTTAAATAAAATGTCACAAATAAAACTACAGGAGACCTTTTTTAACCTTACTGGCTGTAAATACTCATTAACTCAATTACTATCAGCAATTAGGGCCAGTTTGGGAACACTGGCCTGAGACAAAAAAGACATTATCATCCTGGGAAATGAATCCAGAATAAAGGGAATTTATTCCACCTTGGCTAATGAGCAGCTGTATAGGGATGGAAATGAAGGCCTTTGCCTCGGAATTGCTTTTGACCGTTGGGGGCTGGGGGGTGGGTAGAGAAAAGGTTTGGCTCTACGTAAAGCTCTTGGAAGGACATTAGGGACATTGTTACAATGCAAATGAGGAAGGCCGTTGTGTTTGGGTGGTTTATGGGTTTAGTAAAAGGAGCAACATTTCAATTAGTGAGGAAGGAATGAGAACCTGCCTCAAAGAGGCTTAATTGGCGACTTGGCATTCCCAGGGGACTTTGAAGTAGCATCAGAGCAGGCAGTTTTCAGAAATGGGTGAATAGAAACTTAGGTCCCGGGCTGAGGATGCAGGAGGCAGATGAGGATGCTGTGAAGGTACCATCCACAGCACTAAGCAGATGCCAGCCACATGCAAGTGCCAGCTCTAGCTCTCCAGGCTCCTGGAAGGAGTTCCCCATGCCACCTCACCGGGCCGCCCTGCCATCTCCAGGAGACCATCTGGCTTCAAGGAGTACAACCCTAACCTCACCAGTATGGAATTCCTTTTTATTTTTTTTCTCAAGAATCCCTTTCCCTTGGAATTCAACTTCTGACTGCACAGGGTTATGGGGGAGGGTGCATTATGGCAAATGAAATGTAGTGGTGTGCATGTGTGTGTGCGTGCGTGTGCGTGCACGTGTGTGTGTGCGTGAGTGTGTGTTTGCTTGTGTGCGCGCGTGTGCGCGCGCGTGTGTGCGTGTGCGTGTGTGTGTGCGTGCGTGTGCGTGTGCGTGTGTGCGTGCGTGCGTGTGTGTGTGCGTGTGTGCATGTGTGTGTGTGTGTGTATCAACACACAGACACAAGTAGGTTCAAAGTTGCAGGATATGAAGATTGAGAATTCAGTGTGAACTCCTCTCAGGGTTAGGGTATTGAAATAGGGTATTGAACTTGAAATAGGCGGTATTGAGGTCTCCTTTCAACTGGAGAGGCTACAAAGGTACTACCTGACTCATGAGAGGACTTGGTGGTTTCTCTCTCACTGTGGCATCCATCTCAATGAGCTTGTCACTGTGGCTTGCCTGTGAGACACATATTCGGCCATCTTGACTAAAGCTAAGGCTTTCTTTTCTTTTTTCCTTCCTTCCTTCCTTCCTTTTTTTCTTCCTGTCTTTCTTTCTGTTGTTTATGTGCATTCATATGTGTGGGTGGGTAGGTGTGTTGTTTGTTTGTTTGTTTTTCGAACAATGTCTCTCTGTGCAGCCCTGGATGTTTTGGAATTTGCTCTGAATCCACTCTGTAGACCAGGCTGGCCTCTAACTTAGAGGTCTGCCTGCCTCTGCCTTCCGAGGGCTGGGAATAAAGGCGTGCAGCACCCTATCTAGTGAGGTTGTATTTCTTTCTCAAGTCTTTCATAGATGATGCAGAATCTTTCTTCCACTTCTGAGGAACTTTTTTTTTTTTTTTAAGGTTTATTTATTTATGTATATGAGTGCATGTACATCTGCATGCCAGAAGAGGGCATCAGAACTCATTATAGATGGTTGTAAGCCACTATGTGGTTGCTGGGAATTGAACTCAGGACCTCTGGTAGAACAGGCGGTGCTCTTATCCACTGAGCCATCTCTCCAGTCCCCAGAGGAACTATTTCTAAACGTTAACAGATTTAAGACAACGTTTGAAGAACATCTTAGTGGGATGAGAGAGAGCTTCCCAAAGCCCACACTCCTCAGCATGGCATGGTCTCCCAGGCTCAGGGACACAGAAAATGGATCCATAACTCTTTGTGGGGTTGTTGTTGTTGTTGTTTTGTTTGTTTGGTTTTTGTTTTTGTGGTTTTTTTTTGTTTTGTTTTTTTTTTTAACTTTAAGGAGGGCTAGTTAATCCCCTGCCCAGGTCAGTAGCTATGAATGTCGACTAGATTTTGCTTGAGGACATATAGTGAAACTGAAAGCTATTGACTCCAGACACACAAGGTCAGGCTTCCTTCCTCTCCTGTCTCTCTTCTCCCGTGGGTGGCTTCTTCTGGAACCCTGGCTTGTAGCTCTGGAGCCTGTGGTTTGGGCATTGCTGTTAGCCAACTACAACAGGGCTTGGAGAATTTGCTTTGAGTCTAAAATAGGTAGGGACTCACCCTCTGAGTAAAGCTACTGCCTCAGCTCATGTCAGCTGGTGGCTTGCTACCTTCCAAGTGACCCCTCTTATCACCTTCACCCTGGTTGTTATGGAGAGCAACCATACCTACCAAACCTCTTCCCTTCTGCTGCTTCAGAGTCATGACTGGTAGGAAACATGACAGCTGCATACCCCCTGAAATTTGGGCCTTCCAGCAGCCTCAATGGCACCCCAATCTATCATGCCACCATGAGGGGCACATCATGAGTGGAAAGGAGATACTAGTAGCTGGTATATTAGCCACAGAGTGCCCTTCTACCCCGAGAAGATGTGAGCACTACATGTGTCTATCAGGACACAGAATCCATTTTAAGTTTAAAGACTTAACATTTTTCCCACTGAAATGTACATTGGAAACCGAGACCCAAGGAGGTAAAGAGCTCTGAGAGCAAAGAAGGGAGCTGAGACCCAGAGGCGGGCACTAAGGTCAATGCTCACTTCCAACAGAGCCAAGCCTCAGCTTCCACTTTCCGGTGGGGTTTGCCTGTTCTCAGAAAGGGAATTGATGTATAAACCATACAGTGAGAGATGGGAAGAGGTAACCTGAAAGGCTAGAGGAAGCCAGTGAGCCAGTGAAGGAACAAGAGCTCCCAACTTCCCTGGGATGGATTACCCCAAATTATCATGTACTCTGGCAGTACTGAAGAAGCACTTGGCATGCTAAATGCTTATTTCTCCAAAACCTGTTAGTATAGTCCACATTGCCACGGTAGAGATCTGGTTAACACTTAGGAGAAAAGTGTCTTACTAGATCATAACTCAGTATCTTCACCTTCAACCTCACTCAAGTTGTAGAGGCCAAAAGCCAGGTCTGTTATGTCCACTCTTCTAAAGGAGAAGAAGGTCTTTGAGAAAGGAGATAACTGATCAAAGCCACACTCCTCTCAGGCAGCTCACACCAACCACACCCCAAGTCTCTGATACTTTGCAGAATCCTAACCTCCAACAGTGGCTTAGACAAGACTTCTAACACACTCTTTAGCTGTCAGGCCACAAAGTCAGTGTTTGTGTAAAAAACCACACATCCTTGTCCCAAATGCCCTTCCTCTTCCTCATTTAAGCCTTCAGAGTCTCCCCTGCCTTCCCCCAACACCCCAGTGAATGGTGCTCGTTGGCTTCCTTCTCCCTTCTTAGAGTTGCCCAGTGTTCTGGAATGGAGGATTGCCACCCTGTAACCTCCCATATAAAGGATCAGGATACAAGAAAATGCATTAGACTGTCTAGGGACCCAGAGAGGAGATTTAACATTTTCTCCTCAGTTTTGCTGCTTGGAAGTTGCTTCTGGAACATACAGGGTGGGGCGGAGTGAGTAACTGAAGGCCTGAGACATGAGCTGGTCTAAGGTGCTCACACCCCACCCTTGAATCCGGTCAGAAAAGCAATCATAGAAAACATTGCAAAGCAGAGACAAGTAACCAGAAAGAAAGGAAGGAAGGAAGGAAGGAAGGAAGGAAGGACGGGAAAGAAATCAGGAATGAGGAAAGAGCAATCGCTTACCCACATACTTTCCTCAAATCAATTATGAAAATCTAGCTGTGTACTGCTTCCCTGTGACACAGGAAGTATCATTGACCCGACTCTCAAATCTCGTGATGAAGGACTAGAGGGCTAGGAGCATAGCTGGGGGTGGTGGAGCTCTTGCTTAGCATGCACTGAGGCTCTGAAGTCAATCCCCAACACTGCCAGCTTCTTTTTCTTTGTGATGACACAAAAGATGAGCTTCTCTTTGTACCTAGTAGCTTTCTACCACAGCCTTTGGAGAGCTGTATGGGCATGTGTGGCCATCCTGTAAGTAAAAAAATTCTTCTTACTTGAAACCTGCATCCGCCTCTTACCTAGAAGTGGCAAGGGCCTCAACAAACCCTTCAGCCAGTCTCTACCCTGTAGTCTAAAGAAGGAATCAAGACCAATATGGTACTCTGGGACTTAAAGCCATCCTTCTAATAGACAGCAGGCTCAATATGACACCAATTTGAGACCAGACTGATGTACATGGTGGGTTCTAGAATGGTCAGTCAGGGCCACTTACTGAGATCCTGTCTCAACAAGTGCAAACCAGACCACTCCATCTCTCTGGCTGAAACTCTCCTGGGGCTCCCAGTGCCCACTGGCATGGATAGACACTTTATTGAAAGGGACAGACCGAACTGCCTAGAAGAGGTTCAGATCAGCTGAGCTGCTGGGAAGGACACCCTCCAGCCTGTTGAGCTGTGCAGCCCACGCCAAGTTTCCAGCTTTCTCTTATCTCTGTGCTCATCTCCTGCTTTGGGATTTATGAGTCACCAATAGGAGGCTCTTCATGGCTTCCTGCACACATTATAGGGCTTTTCTCTCTTTCTGTCTTCTGCTCACTCCGACCCTCTGGCAGGTACCCAAGCTGTGTCTCTAGAAAGCTTTCTTTAGAGCTAAACACATCTCACCTGCCTGACTGTTCTCCTACAAGTCCAGGGCAAGCATTCTCTGAGTAGATGTCCATTCACATTCGCTACTCTGCTTTTAAACAAAACCAACATTTCCCATATGAAGAAGTATTTTTAAATCTTACTATTGCAATTTGTTAAATGCTTCAAAATTTAACCAGCATCCAGAACATGAAGAAGCCACTAGTTTTGAGTAGAAAGATCTTTGCAACATGGGCACCAAGTATAGTAGTTGGTATGTATCTAATAAATGGCAGTTGAACAACTCAATAAATGGTGGTTTTCTCTCATGGACTATTTAAATTTTCTACTCATCTCTATTTTTCCTAAATTGCCTAACAAGAAAATTTGAGATTGTTTGTCTAGGATTTGAGAAACTGAATTCTGAAAGATAGGAAGTGTTAGAAAATGTTAGTGTCTGAGAGTGCAACCTTGGGGAGACACTGACTCCTCTACCTGGTGTGTAACTGACTTTTCCTGGGGAAACCTCTCTCTCTCTCTCTCTCTCTCTCTCTCTCTCTCTCCTCCCCCCACACCCTCTCCTCCCCACCACTGCCTTTCTCACATACACACCAACCTTACTACCCCAGGCAGTGGCCTATGACAGACCACAAAGACCAACTTAATGAACCAAGAGTTTCATTGGAATTACATATAAGAATATGGGTGGGGGGTTACTTACAAGACCAGGAATGACTCAAAGTCAGCTGCTTCACCAAAGCCCACCAACCACAGCCTGGGTGACAGCTCACAAAGCTGGGAATGTGGAGCACTCTGCACAGCCTGTAGGCAGCTCAACAGGTTAGAATGTCCTTTCCAGGTAGTGTAGTTTATGCAAACCTCTTCCAGATAGCTTGGCTGGTTTCTGCTTCGTGTTTGCATCTTATCTTATTTAAGACTTTTCTCTGTATTTTGGCTTGTCTGAGGGTGACTGCTTCTTGGCTTTACTGCTTATATATTCATGGGGGGGGGACTTCTAGTAAATCTACTCAGTTTCAGGGATTTCCTGAAGCTCTTTTGAGTGGTTTACTTCCTGTCCTGATGAGCTTTTCTGCAGGATGGGGCATTTCAATCTTGAGGAAATTGCTATACAAGACCTGGGTGTATACATTGGTAACATCTAAAGCCTGTGAAAAATTTAAAGTCATAGACTTCATGTACTTAAAATTACCATCTCTGGTATCATTGCAAGTTACTGTATCAAAGTTAGTTTGACACAAATAAAGAAGTCACTGGAGAGCAAGAGGTGTTTGTCTCTTCTATGCTCAGCTCTTGCTGCCAGGTATCAGCATGGTCTTTTTTTTTCTTTTTTTCTTTTCATATTTTATTTACATTTCAAATGTTTCAGATCTCCCCTTTGGAACCTCCCCATTCCCTCCACCTTCCTCCTGCCAATACGGGGATATTCTCCAACCCACCCTCCCACCCACCCACCCACTCTCATCTTTCCTCCTTGTCATTCTCCTATACTGGGGGGATCTAACACCCTCAGGCCCAAGGGCCTCTCCTCCCCCTGACGGATAACAAGACCCTCCTCTGCCGCATTCGTGGCCAGCACCATGGGTCTCTCCATGTGTATTCTTTAGTTGGTGGATCAGTTTCCAGAAGTATCGGGGGGGTCAGGTCAGTTGCCACTGTTGCTACCTCCCTGGGGCTGCACACTCCCTCAGCTCCTTCAGTCCTTTCTCCAAGCCCTCCATTTGGGATGTCACACACAGAACTACTGTTGCTGTGAAGTGACTCTTGGGTATTTCAAACTTTTGGGCTAATAACCTCTTAACAGTGAGTACATACCATGTTCATTCTTTTGTGACTGCGTTACCTCGCTCAGGATGATATTTTCAAGATCCATCCATTTGTCTACAAATTTCATGAAGTCATTGTTTTTAATAGCTGAGTAGTATTCCATTGTGTAAATGTACCACATTTTCTGTATCCATTCCTCTGTGGAGGGACATCTGGGTTGTTTCCAGCTTCTGGCTATTATAAACATGGCTGCTATGAACATAGTGGAACATGTGTCTTTATTACATGTTGGAGCATCTTCTGGGTATATGCCCAGGAGTGGAATAGCTGGGGCCTCAGGTAGTATTATGTTCATTTTTCTGAGGGTCCGCCAAACTGGATATCCTGAGAGGTTGTATCATCTTGCATTCCCACCAGCAATGGAGGAGTGTTCCTCTTTCTCCACATCCTCGCCAACATCTGCTATCACCTGAGTTTTTGATCTTAGCCATTCTGACTGGTGTGAGGTGAAATCTCAGGGTTGTTTTGATTTGCATTTCCCTGATGACTAAGGATGCTGAACATTTCTTTAGGTGCTTCTCAGCCATTCGAGTTTCCTCAGTTGAGAATTCTCTGTTTAGCTCACTTCCCCATTTTTTGATAGGGTTATTTGGATCTCTGGCGTCTAGCTTCTTGAGTTCTTTGTATACTTTGGATATTAGCCCTCTATCAGATGTAGGATTGGTAAAGATCTTTTCCCAATCTGTAGGTTGCTGTTTTGCACTATTTACAGTGTCCTTTGCCTTACAGAAGCTTTGTAGTTTTATGAGGTCCCATCTGTCAATTCTTGATCTTAGAGCACAAGCCATTGGTGTTCTGTTCAAGAACATTTCCCCTGTGCCCAAGTGTTCGAGATTCTTCCCCAATTTCTCTTCTATTAGATTCAGTGTATCTGATTTTATGTGAAGGTCCTTGATCCACTTGGACTTGAGCTTTGTACAGGAAGATAGGAATGGATCAATTCGCAATCTTCTACATGTAGACCGCCAGTTGATCCAGCACCATTTGTTGAACATTCAGCATGGTCTTAAGTCAACAGGGAGCACTCTTTCCAGGCCCAGGGGGCCTATTATTATAGTATGTGCAGCACGGAGTAGGTGTCCCCTAAACCTTAGCATCTCCATTACCACACTTCTTTGAAAGTCCACAGAAAATAAAACCACCACTTAGCTAGCACCTATTATATGCCAGGCACTGCAATTTGTAAGTACATACATGACCACATTTCTTCTATGTAGATGCTCACTTAAGTAGATGATATCTCATTTTTACAGAGCAAACTGAGTAGCTAACTTTGGGTTTTGAAGCCACATCTTTGAGGACAACACCGGCCCTTGAGAAGGACGTTCTGACCCTGTTCAGACAATCCCTCAAGTCAGCAGCCTAGTTAATGTTCACCGGCATCTGGCACATTCCCAGGCTTGAGGACAGGCACAAAGGTATCCTGTTCCAAAGCCTGGGCCTCTGGAAAGCAAGCCACTCAGGCTTCCTATCTCTCAGATGTTTCTGTTTACCGTGTATCCACCAGCCTACCCAATGCCCAGCTCCAGTGTATACATGGCTCTGATATTATTCCCTAATTCAATAAGTATAAATAACCATCACCATGATGGAGAACAACCAAGTGTGGGGAACTATGAGTCCTTCAGGTTTGGTACCAACAGAAGAAAATACAAGGCAAGAAACTAGAACATTCTAGAATGGTTAGTTCAAGCTACCCATGGACGGAAGTGCCCAGGACATACACATTTTCCTGAGATGCGCGTATTTGTCCCAAATAAAAGCTATCTTAAAAAAATAATCCAAATCACAACCCTGCTTCTTTTTGCTTTCCAGGGATAGGAGACCCTTTGCATCCCATCGACTTCAACACTATTGTGTTTCTTCTGAGCTTTGAAACTCAAGCCCTGCTTTGATGGATATTAGTGGAACTTGCTTTCCTGTCTCCCTAATGAACTTTCACTCGGAAAACACCCCCAAACATAGATGCAAGACTGTAGCCACATCTTGTTCAAAGCACAAGGAGACCCTCTCTGCTGGTCCCTCAACTTTGGTCCACCCCAGAGGAGTAATCAGCCAAGAAGCACACATGGGATCATTTACAGTTTTGCTTTCAAGCTCCCTGGCCCTTTCAGATTGTGTTTACTTGGTCAAAGCCTTCAGCCCAGTCAGGGTGGGCTTCCTGACAGCCCCATCTTGCTTGTTCTCTGACTGGGACTAAACCCAGCTAATCTGTGGGAAGTGAGTGATTGGGGCAAGGGTTGCTCGTTTTTGAGTCTCCTGGTAAAGGAGAAGCTAGGCGACTCTCCATACAGAAGAAGTTTTCTTCAGAGTTCTTCAAGGAGCCCTTCAGCTTGTATGCTCGGAAACCAGAATAGCAGCCCTGAAATACTTGCCAGCTAAAAAAGGAAAATCCACCTCAAATGAAAAACAGCTCAGGAACAGGACAAAAAAAACTTCTTTAGTGGAGCTGTTCTTTAAAACAAACAAACATCAAAACAAACCTTTAACTGTCCTTTAGAGAAGAGCTCTCTAAAATAAAACCAATTCTAATTTTTAAATATATGTGTTTTTAAAAAACTATAAAGAAAACGGGTGAACAAGAAAATTTAAAACCATTATATGTGCCTTTGTTGGTTTGCATGTTTTCCGTCAGTGGCATTTCCTTAGGAGAGATTAGTTACAATCATTAGATGTAACAAAAGTGTGTGAAGCAGGATAATTTATAGTCACCAGATGCAACTGTCCACCAAATTCTCAGAAAGGAGCAAACCGAGCCCCAGGAAACCTATGTCTTCTTGCTAAGCCAACTGCTGCTGGTGGCATGACTTTGCTTTTGACTCTCTGCTTCTTCATCTATTAAGCAGACCCTGTTCCTTATGGACTTGTTCAGAGAATCAAACCAGGCCAGGGGGTGCTAGAACCGGGGTCCCTGTGACTCCGCCCGCGACCACTGGCTCATGAACCTTAGGAGTGGAGGTCCTCCTTGATCGAGCAGCTGCAAGTCAAGTGTCACTGAGCACATCTTAGACCAAGGGTTCAGAACTCTCACCTGAGCTTCTGCTGGCTCATGTTGTTGGCTCAATTTGGAATGCCCACATCCCCCTTCCCTCTTCTGTGTTTCATATGGACTCTTCTCCACCTTCCTAAGTGGTAACTCTTTCCTAAGCCTTCTCTGGTTCTTCTCCCCAGAGAACAATGATAGCATTTCCCCTGAGTCAGCTTCTTCAGCCCTTGTAACTTCCTGTATTGTCTGCTTTCTACTTCCATATGTGATCTGACCGTATCCACCTTACCCCCATACAAAAATAGACACATATACATATACACACACATATACACATACACACATACATACATTTTGCATATACATATGCAAAATGCATACACACATACGTGCATTCACACACAAACACACATACATACATACATACATGCGTACACACATACACATGTACAAATGCATACACACACACACACACACACACACACAGAGTCAATTATGTCTCAGAACACAAACAGACAAGGCACCTTGTGGCCAGTGGAAACTTGTCATCTGTTTAAGAAATGAGAGTTCTTATCTTCACATTCTTCATCCACATTTGGATTTAAAATCAACTACATACAGGCTTTACATCACACCATACCATGTTCATTAAACTTCGAGTGTATCACGCATGGGTTCTTACGTTGTAGTTCTGTAGGCCTTGCTAAGTGAGGGCTGCCTTCGAGTACAAGCAAGGAACATATAACGGAAAGGTGAAACAAACAGAAAGGCCAGCCAGCCATGAGGCTGAAACTCTCAGAACTCACAACGCTGGCAGAACACAGATGTGCCAGTGTCGGGGTAGGAGGCTCTGTGGTGATTGGCAGCCACATGGTTCCCATGTCAGAACTCTTGGAGAGGCTTATGGAAGACTGAGAAGGACCACCCGTCTGAACCAAGAGGCAATCTGACAAATGCAGCCTGGTTGCTGAAACTGGGTCATTTCTAGAACGTTTTGGTATCTTCTGGTGAGAAGAAGATAGGCCATTTACAACCTACACAACTCTTATAAATGCCTTAAAGCCCCTAGAATCACTTGAACCCCAGTGTCAGGGGGTTCTGATGCTTCCCACAGCAAGCACGGAGAGAGAGACTCAGGAAATGATGCATTCTAAACACTAATGAACCACGAGACTGCTCAGCAAATCTGTTTCAAAGCAAAAATGTTGTGTTTGTGTAGTCCCAACGGAAAAGGACACGGATAAACAAGAACAAAACAGGGCATGCTTAGAGACACAAGTTTGGGTGACTTGATAAGGAGCCATGCTGTCTGGTAGTGCTGAGGCAGGAACACTGTTGGGGCACCAGAAAGTAAGACCTCGGGAAACCCAGTGATTCTGCAACTGTGCTTACAGAGGCTTCAAAGAAATGGCTATGTATGGCCTTGGCTCCCAGCATCTAAACCAAGGTTAAGGTGAGGTCAGACTCACATTAAGATAAAATGGAATGGAATGAGCACGGACTGTGGGATCTGAACTCCAGCTCAGTTTCCCAGCTGGGGCCCATGGCAGGTTCATTGACTTCCCTGAGACTCATTCTTACTGATTCAGAGGGGAGAAAAGCCACCCTTGGTGAGTGGGAATTGATACTTACTGCTCTAAAGCCACTCCCCGCAGGACCACCAGCCTCAAGCAAGGGACAACTCCTCTTACTTCCATTTCGTCACCAGCAAAATGGGAATTCTAAGCTTTGCCATTTTCAGGGTGGTTACACAGATTAATTGAGGATATGTTCGGAAACACTTAGATCAAAATGTGAGCGCATAGATGAGCTCGTACAACCCCTGTTACAGGCTATTTGAGAACCAGACTAATCCCCTCACTTCTGAATAGGCACAAGCCATGGGACAACCATGAAAGAAATGTCATTCTATTATGGGTTCGGTTGTACCCTCTGAAAGGTGTCACAGTCTTTATCCCTCATCTTCAGTGTCTATAAATTTGGTAAGTGTAACTGAAAGTCATGAGGTAAGGCTCCACACTTACATGGGCACTGATCATTGTGTTATATCCTCATGACTACTGCCAACATCAGCAGTCTAGTATGATGTACCTCAGAGTAAGCCCTCATCCAACAAGATCTCCCCATGGGAAGAGGAAGATGCCACAAAAAGATTGCAGACACATTAGGAGAATGTCAGGTGAGGACCCAGGCAAAGATCAGAGTGAGTGACAGAGCTGTACCACAAGGTGCCAAGGATTGACAGATATCATTGGAAGTTGGAGTAGGCAGTTCTAATAGAGTACCAGGGGAACCAGGACCTTGCTGGTGCTTTGATCTAGACTCTCAGTCTTCCCCCTCCTCCCCCCAGAACTATCCCTGTTGTTTAAACCACTCTCTCTTTGCTTGGCACTTTGACATGGCAGATGTGGTAGACCAACAGACAGCCTAATATCCTCTCATGCTTTCCTGTATACTTCTAGAGCAGTGGTTCCCAGCCTTCCTAACGCTACGGCCCTTCAATACCGTTCCTCTTGTGGTGGTGACCCCCAACCATAAACTTATTTTTGTTGCTACTTCATATCTGTAATCTTGCTACCATTATGAATCACAATGTAAAAATCTGTGTTATTCCGATGGTCTTCGTGACCACTAGGAAAGGATCATTCGACCCCCTCCGAAGGGTTTTCAGATCACAGGTTGAGAACCACTGTTCTTTAATAACAGTGTACTATACAGGTTTCCACTTCTTTGTTCCTTCTAAAGCGCTTTGCCTCAAATCTAGCAACTTCATTTGAAATCTCTTATGGGAGCTGCATAGAAAGAACCTTTCTGGGACAGATGCTTCTGGATGCTGGTGCTCCAGGGAAGTGAGCTGACGAAAAGGCAGCATTCTGCAAAATGGTGGAGGTCTTTTTCCTTCAGCCTGATGGAAGAGTGGGTCCACAGAGCTTCCTTCCAGCTCAGGTCACCAGCAGACACTTGATCTGTTTCCAAGAACCTGCATCAAGGTGTCACCCCAAGTATACGGCAGGAGTCGGGGCTCTACTAGAAGTCAGGGCTGCTGGAATCTGACCCTGATTCTGCCTTTGCCAGCTCTGCCAGTCTTTCTTTAATCGACATAGTGCACCAACCCTACCTCCCAGGGTGATGCTGGGCTGCAAATCAGACAAACCCCCAGAAGTGTGTTGAAAATAGTACAACGCAGTGCAAATGGAAAGTAGTGAAATCATTATCACCATCATCCTCCACTAGTTGTCAACGCCTAGGGGGAGAGGAGAAAGCCTCAGGAGGGCCAGGAAAGTGGAATCAAAGTGTCCAGCTGGGAAAAGAGGAGTCCACAGTAAGGTCAGATCCTCTGGTATTGGTGTCCTGGGGAGCGACCAGTCAAGATGCGCTCTCCTGGTGGGTCATAAACTGAGTTTACGTAGGGAGGAAGCAGGATGTATAAAGCCCAGGAGCCTGATCTGTTTCTGAGATCAAACAGAGCAGCATTGTGCCGGGCTGTGGAGCTGATGTCAGCGTCTAGAACGCTGGTCGGGATCGCCCTGGTTACGCAGCTGGACCGGAATAAGGCCAGTCTGTATCTGAACTCATTAATTTTTACAACCAACTGAACTGTTCTGCCGTTTTGAGGGGGAGTAGGATTGGGGAGGTGGTGCAGGAGGAGAACAAGGGAAGGAAGGGAAAAGGGAGGGGCTCACATGTATGGAACAGGGGGCTTCCCACCAGCAGACACTATCTCATTATTCTCTGCAAAGCCCAGCTTCCAACCTCCAGTGCCCAGGACAGGCAGAGCCACTGCACCGTTTTTTGCCAGCCCAGGGAAAGGAAACCAGGGCCAGTGAGCCCAAAGGATAATTGGAGTGCCACAAGCCACTCCTGTGAGTCCAGGTTATGTCAATGTTTCCATTCTTTGCCTCACTTTTCAGGGGTTTATAACTGAGCTATAAAAACTCCTGCCAGCTGAAAATTTGGCAGGCCAGGTCTCAGCAACCAAGGGGCTGTTTTTCTAATTCAATTCAGCTGCTGGTAACCTGAGGCAGAGGAACACATTGTCCATTTGGATAACGCAATAGAGGCTAGGGCTGAAGAGCTATGTACTGGTCTGCTCCCCGATACCCCCTCCTCTCACTTTGCCTTCATTTCTTTGTGTTATGGGAAAAGAAACAGCCCTATACACATGTACCCCAAACAATTCCTGAGCCAAGAGTCTATGGACACCTTCCAAGAGCAGCTAATGCAACCACTCTTCATTACTGCAAAGTCTCCATTACTGCGAGTCTCCCAGTCAACATCCTTCTGAGCAAGCAAACGTGTTGAAGCATCTCACCTAAACCCCGTAGGCCCCGCAGAGGAGCTGTCAGTGCAAATGCTACAACAAACTCCAGTGAGGGACAGTCCTTCTGTGCTGCTCTAACAAGATCTTATCTAAACTGATTAGCGTTCTGTCTGTCTCAGCGATGAGTTCATTAGCCTTCTGGGCCGAAAACCTATGATGTAAAAAGCCCAAGCACAGTGCAATGCTGAAGATTCCTTTCACTCTTTTTCTACAACATATTCTCTCTCTCTCTCTCTCTCTCTCTCTCTCTCTCTCTCTCTTTCTCTCTCATTTATCGTTAACATCATACTTATTGCTGGTTGCTGTGCTTTACATCAGTTATTTGTGTATGTCTCTTACGTACGATGAGTCTCTGATGAACAAGTTTTGAGTTCATCAGTTTCTACTTTAGGCTTACGGTGGACTATGCACAATTAATGTGAGTGGATTAAATTTCTAACCCACTCAATAACAAAATTCATATGACATATATTCTTATGATAGTGACATAATTAAAACGCAGAACCAACCGACTTTACACTTCCTTCCGCCTCATTAGAAGGGAAGAGGGCACAACATAATGCCTTACCTTGTTGCAGGCAGTGGTGGCGCACTCCTTTAATCCCAGCACTTGGGAGGCAGAGGCAAGAAGAGCTCTGAGTTCAAGGCCGACCTGGTCTACAGAGTGAGTTCCAAGACAGCCAGAGATACACAGAGAAATCCTGTCTTAAAACAAAACAAAACACAACAAAAATGGTAAGATGGGAAGTCAAAATCCTCAACCAGGAAATAGTGGTAAGATGTAAACCATAGCATGTGTGCATATATATGTGTATGTGTGTGTGTATACATACACATATACATATATACACAATTATGTTAATTAGAAATGAGTAAAACCACATATCACACATACATGCACCCATATGCTTATTAACAAACACCTGTATAACAATGAGATAAATATATTTTCTTTATATGTTCTGATTTTTCTCTCCATTGTGACTCAGTTCCTAGTCTCTGCTTTATACGTTATGAATAACTATATGACAGGAAGGCTGACACTGACCACACTGCAGTACATGAAATAGTCCATCAAAACTTGTTGGATGAGCAAACTAAAGTACTTGGGTACTTTAACCGAGGTAAATAATATTTCTTCATATACCTAGGAAAATATTACTAGTGATTGTAAATAATTTAATTTCCATCATAACTACTCTGATCCAAGAGTTAATGAAAGAAGACAGTGGCAGTCGGGGACAAGTCTATATGACAAAGGAAGAAATTAGCCATGCAGTTTTCCGGGTCTCACCTAAGCTTTACGGACCCGCCCAGAACACCCTGAAAGGCTGGGCCTTGTTGGTACCTTTACCCCTCTTTTCTAACCTATCCCTCACAAACCACACTCCCAGAAGACAAAATGAAACAGGGTATTGGAGAGGTTAAGTCACTTGTCCAAAGCTCCTCATGAATGACAACACCTCAGACTCTGAGTCTAGTCTCCCTCCAGTCAGTGTGTATCAACCTTTACATCACAAAGGAGTAATCCTGGCATAGTCAGTTCTACATAACACCATGGCTCAGGAGCAAAATGGCAAACCCTCTACTGGGCCTCAGAACCCTCTCTGTGGCTTTGCTCAGGTGAATCTTCTATCTCTCACTTCACGTCACTCCTCAGGGCCCCTCACACTCCCATAGGTACATCCCAGTAAGAGCCTCAACTGCCTCTTCCCCAGCCTGGACACAGCACTGGGCAACTCCAAGGTCTCATCCTAATCCCTGCTCCCTGGGTGCTCTCTGATTGTTCTATCTGTTAAACTTTATTCTTCTGTAAATAATGACACAACTAAAATTGACCTCTCTATGTGATCACATAGTGCACGAACAAATCTGCCACTCCAGAATTGCCTGGGCTGTAAATACCTCCGAGATTTCCTGATTTGAATTCTTCTGAAGCCAAGAAGCAGCACTGAAGTTTTCCTTTCAAACCCGACATACATTTCTAAACCGGCCTAAAGATTTTTTTTTATTTTTAAAGAATGACGTCTCAAAACCAAGTCTAGAAGTGCACTCTGTGTAACCTCTACAGAACTTGTCACGGAGTTCTACACTGAGGCCTGAAATAACATGCACACTTCAAAGAGCGAAGCTCTTCATTTAACTAATGGATCCCATCAATTTCCCATCACTGAGCAAAACCTGTTCCATACTAATGCTGTTGATGCTGAAGCAAACCTCTCATGGATTCCGCCTGGCCGGGGCCCTAGCTAACTCTCACAGCTGAGAATACAACGCTGAACCGGAGCCGTGCGACATCACTTAGCAGAGAATGCCCAGTAGGTGGTATCGATACACCCGCTGGACTGCCCATCATAAATGAGTACAATCTCAAGTACCCTGTAAGACATCCTCTCCCGCACCCCTTCCTGAATCCGATGTTTGGACATTAAATAGATTACGTAGCATCCAAGAAGTAACAAGGAACGGCTTTAGAAGTGACACTGAGTCACGGATAATTACATTTTCTAAAGGTCCTTTGAAAGGGCACCGTTCGTAATAACATTTGAGTGTGAGGAGAATGGGCAGGATTTCAAGGAGAGATTAAAGACATAATGTAAGAATATGGGGTCAGGCCCTGCGTGTTCAAGGAAAGGCTATGAACATGGCATCCGGAGAGAAAACAATGACACCTTCACGGCTCCACTGCTCCCTTTTCTATCTCTACTACTCCTCAGAATTTTCTAGACGTTCATTTCAAATAAGCCCCAATACAGATTACGGAACACCTTCCATACTGTGGGCCCGGCTTACATGAGGCAAAAGGAAAAACAAATGTCTACTCCGGTCCTTTTTGTTTTGTTTTAAAAGCTTAAAAAAAAAAAAAAATGCCCTCCTTCCTATGCTCTCATTCAATACAAGATATTGCTCTCATTTTACAAATGAGCAAATTGAAGATTATTGACCAAGAAGGACTGTGTGGTTTATAAGTAATGGCAGAGTTTGCTAGTCAAGAATTCCAAAGTCATCTGAGTTATCACTCATATCTGAAAGAAAGTGTCATTACTCAGAGACTCCCAGGACATATCACTTACATCTAGAAAAAAAATGAATTTAAGTCATACTGTAGCCAACTGACAGATGACTCCATTTTTAAAAATGGAGATGCTCTGAGTTTATGATGATAACTAACATCAGTTTTTACCAAAAAAACATGATTTTAAAGGAATCTTTGCTTTCTTGGGGTTGTTTGTTTGTTTGTTTGTTTTTTGAGGCAGGATCTCACTCTATAGCCCTGTCTAGCCTGAAACTCACAGAGATCTGCCTGCTTCTGCCTCCCAAGTAGTGCTTGGATTAAATGTGTGGGTACCATGCCAGGCTGTAAAGAAATCTTTAAATGCAGAATAGCAATTCTGGAAAGAAAAGGCAATGTTAAAAACAGTGACTGGTATTTATTTTTATATAGCTCAATAGTTTAAAATACTACTCCAAAGGGGGAAAATTGTAATCAGCTACCAAAATCTAGTTAAGGATAATTGCTCTGAAGCACTTAGGAAGAAATCTAGTGCCACCTTCAATTTGAACTGATTGAAGTGTGTGTGTGTGTGTGTGTGTGTGTGTAACTTTGGGCTTCTCCTCCCACATTACTTTGTTCCTGTAATAACAACTCTGAGACTTTTTACTTATCTATAAATGCCTTGGCCATAAGCTTTGGCTTGTTCTCCGACTAGCTCATAACTCAATATTCCCTTTTATTCTAACCCAAGTTCAGCTACACAGCTGGTTTCCTCTTCTCCTCTTCTAATGTCTGTCTCCTCAGCATTTAAGGGTGAATCTCCCATGCCTAACTATTTCCCAGAATTCTCTCTCACTATCTTTCTGGGATGTCCCACCTCCTATATCCTGCCTCAGCTCATTGGCCAAAGCTTTTTTATTGACAGGTGATACTTCCATATATTACATAAGAAATTCTCTTTACATGTGGCTGCATGCATATGTAGACCAGAGGACAATAATCTCAAGTGGCATTCCTCAGGTGTTAACCACCTTTTTTTGGTTTGGTTTGGTTTGGCTTTTGGGTTTTTTGTTCTGTTTGTTTGTTTTGCCACATCATTGCTCACTGACCTAGAAGTCCTCACAGGGACTAGGCTGTCTGGCCAGTCAGCCTGGCATATACTTGTCTTTTCCCTTCCAGCATAGGACTCTGGAGATCTGGCTGTCCTGGAACTCACTCTGTACTCCACGCTGGCCCCAAACTCATAGAGATCCACTTGGCTCTGCCTCCCAAGTGCTGGGATTAAAGGTGTGCAACACCACTGCCGAGTCTTACATCTAATTTTTTAAAAACATAGACTCTAGGTAGAGATTTAACTCAAGACTAAGCCATCCCCGTAGTCATAAAATTGTGTGCGCGCGCGCACAAGAGAGAGAGAGCACTCATGCATGTGTGCACGAGCGCGCGCGCGCGCGCGCGCGCGCACACACACACACACGTGTGCATTCAGGTGTATGTGTTTGTAAAACAATAACAAAGAAAAGGAGTGAGTAGTTGGAAGGAGAACAGCCATGGGGAAAATGATGTAATTATATTTTAATAGAAAAGAATTCTGGAGTAATGTAAGCTATTGGTCATTTCTGAAAGCAATCAAGGAAGGAGCAACCTGGCTGATGTAAAAAAAAAAACCAAAACAATATAGCAATGGCAAGAATAAATATAAATGGTTTAAAGTCCACTTTTACCAAGGAGCAGTTCTAATTATAGCCTATTGCTAATAAATGTATTTGCTTACAATCTAATTTCCCCTGAACATCAGATTGAACCAGACACAAAACCCATTTTATTATTGATTTGGAGGAGGAAGAAGTAATATAGGCTGTAAGAACTGGATTTTTTTAAATGTCTATTAAACTCTGGGTATTTCAAAGCAACGGATCCTCATGAAAGACGAGGTAAGGACCCTGGGAGGTTCTGGGTCTTGCCAGTTATTTTTTCACTCCCTAGCGCAGTGTCCACAGATTGAAATGAGATAGATGGAGATGGGGAGAGTCTTGGGGTTAAGTTGACAGACATACTTGCGGCTATTTTAAATTTGTAGCAATGACAGGACCGTTGCAGAGGTGTTTCAAGCTGCTTGGAAGTATAGAGCCGGGCTGGGTTGAAGAGTAACCATCACAAGAGTAAATTAGAGCCACACAATCCTAGTTACTTGGGAAGTGTACCTAAGATTGTCAAAGGCCATGAAAGCCATGTGGTGCAGAATGGGATGCCACATGGAGACGTGTGCAGGCAGTGGACATCGAACAAAGGTTTGGAACCAGGGCAGTCCCTGTAATTATTAAGAGATCCTCTACAGATTAGCCCAGTTTTGACGTTTCCCAACTGAGGCTTCATCTCCCCCTCGGGCATCACAATGTCATCTCCCAGTTCCACAGGGTGACATAAAGAAAAGCAGAAACTGCACAGCTTTTGTGCAATTCACCGGGCTGGCAAGAAAAGCAAGTCTGTTTCTGAGAAACACATTAATTATCAACTCGGCAAACTGGAACACTCCACAAACCATTGCTATAAATCCGTGTTTGCACAAAATCTGGAGGTTGGAGTTCTTGCGACTGCAGGGAAGGAAACCGTGAAAGGCTGCCAGAAAGAGAAACCCAGTCCGCACCTAGACTCACCCAGCTCACACCTGAGGGTAGCATTCTTCTTTTACTGATGAGGAAAAGGTAACCCGGCAGGCAAGCATTTGAGGTGACCCAGTGACACCCAGCTTGACCCCCACTATTGAACCATTACTGGAGGGAATGAGAAAAAGAGCTGTAATATGTTCAGAGAAACAAAGCAAGAAATCGCAGATGGTCCAGGCTTTGCCAAGATCCTGACCCTTGGAGATGTAAGAAGCCAACACATGCATCTGGGGGTTAGCTGGGGTCATTAGAACCCTCCATGAGTGATTGCAAATGGTATCCTTGAGTCTCCTTCATGGGAACTGCTCAAGGACTTTATCAGAAAAGTAGTGTGATTAAAACCTCATCCAGGCTTCCTGGGGCAGAATTACAGCATGCAGCTCTACAAACGGAACTTCCAGATAGGTTCTCCTGCGGCCTTTGCACACAGTACAGTGCCTGAGCCAGAGCGTTCACATTCCCAACTGAAAAACACACAGAGAACTCCAGATCTGGTGCCCAAGAGGGGTCAAACCAGACAGGTGTCACAGACTACCTTCGGTCCCCAGGTCTTCCTACTTCGCGCACGCATGTTGCTGGGCAAGACCGTTCCCCAGAAGCAATGCCCCCTGAAAGATAACTCTCTCTGCTGTTTAAATTTCCAAAACCTGTCATAAAAGCAGCTCTTTCCTCCTAATGAGGTAATTGGTGCCATAATACCATTAAGAGGGTGCCCCTGGTGTGCAGCCCAATTAAGAAAGGTATATTAAATGGTGCACAGTTCATTGCTTTGCTGAAATATCACTTCCGGTCTTTCTTAGTAACGAAGTGTTGTTAGGAGCCAAGTATGGGGCTCATTTAATGCCCCGTACTGTGTCTTTCTAACTGAGAGGCACAGTCCCTCCTCACTCTGTCACCCAACCCTTATCTTCTTGGTAGCTGGAGAGGAAAAAAGCAAGAGAAACCAGAAGAAACTGGCATCCTTCCAAGGGACAAAACTCCCAGTGTTAAAAACAGACCTGGTTCATTCTAGGGCGGACCAAAAGAGGCGCAGTTTGGAAAGTCGCGTGAGAGTGTTCATATCCCAGAAACTTTGCGCTCAAGAAGGCCTATGGGAGATATGAATTGGGTCCTCTACCCTTGTGAGTAACAGTGTGGTTGGTTCAGTGTGCTTTGAACTTTCTTTGAACTTTGGGATCTCTTCTCTCTTTCTCTCTCCCTCCTTTACGAGACTCAAAGATACCATTTGCAATCTTTAGGGACATTATTGAATCAAATAAGCATTCACTCAGTGCTTCTCAGCCTTCCAAAGGCTTTGACCATTTAATACAGTTCTTCACTTTGTAGAGCGTGTGGAACATCTATAGGTTCCCCATAAATGCAGAGTCCTGTATTCTACCCCAAACCTGCCAAACCAATCAGGATTTATCAAGACACGCAAGGAGACACCTAAGTGCTTTGAATTTTTACATTCACACTAGATGCTTCCCAGGTCTTCCTTAAAGAGTTACTTAAGGGGTGGCAGTCTCTGCTATACTGTCAACCACATGGTAGTTTGTTCCTTTCCTTTGTTTTGGGGGTGGGGTGGCAGTGGGGGGTTGAGACAGATTTCCTCAGCTGTCCTAGACTTGCTTTGTAGACCAGGTTGGCCTCGAACTCTCAGAGATCTGCCTGCCTCTGCCTCCTGAGTATTGAGATTAAAAGCATGAGCCACCATGCCCAGCCTGGTTTGTCCTTTTCTTAAATGTGAAGCTATTTTCAGGGACAGAAATGGTGTTTTGTTTTGTTTTGTTTTTTAGTGGAGAGGAGGAGAGGAGAGTAAGGAACTGACAGAAGAGGGAGGGGAGGAAGGAAGAGAGGAGGAGGAGGCCCGGACACACCAAGTTCAGAAGCACACAGTTTACTATACTCACCAAACCACAGACCTCCCTACATCACAGCCAAGGGCTGGAGCTCAGCCTGTGCCAAGCCACAGCTGAACAAAACAGCCAGAAAGAAAGCACTCTTTCTGACAGGGGAGAGCATAGAATACACTCCCCAGCTTGACCTGCCGGCAGAGAACCAGCATGTGGAAGCCCACAGGGGCTCTCCAGGCATTTCCCATCCCTTCATCCTGTACAACAAACTGAGGTCCATGAAACAATTAATTCCAACAGCCTGTGCCTCTGAGTGGCAGGACAGGGTATGACAGCCAAGCTCCCCTGTCCCCTGATCTCACACCTGGAGACTACAAGGATTCTGGAGGTGGGTGTGTAAAAGCCTTTTTCCAGATTCCTACAATGTAGAAATGTACTTTTCTAACACGAAAGTAACATCACACATCTGTAGCCGCCGCTGAGGAGACTCTCCAGGTGGCAAATAACTAGAACACTGCACACAAAAAAATGACAGCTACCCCAAGTCTTTATAAAGACTTGGGTTGAACTCAACACGGAAAATGAGGAAACAAAGCCGCTGGGATTTATTCTTTCCTTAGTAGTCTATGGCTTCCCTCCTTCTGTGAGAGAAGCTACATACCAAGGATGGCAGCCCTTCCCATCCCTGAGGTAACTCCCAAGCCTCCAGTAGACAGCACTGAACTCTGCACTTCCTGAGGTTGTTCCTATTTGCCCTGCCACACTGCTGCCCTGCCATGCTGCCACATGGCCATACGGCCACGTGGCCACACAGGACCAGAGTTAATCTGTCCTTTCATAGTTTATGCTATGGTCCCTCCTGGGCATTTGTACTTTAGGAACATTATTAAATAGAATAAGCATTAACTCAATGCTTCTCAACCTTCCTAGCACTGCGACCCTTTGTTCCTCATGTTGTGGTGAACCCCCCACCCCCCACCTAACCATAAACTTACTCTCATTGCTACGTCATAACTGTAATTTGGCTACTGTTATAAATTGCAATGTAAATATCTGATATGCAGGCTATCTGATATTTGATCCCCCATCAAAGGGTCCTCCGACTTCCCAAGCAGTCAAGCCCAGTAGGTTGAGAACCTTGGCACTAACTGACCATGAATAGTCAGTCTGATAGCTAAGATAACCGAGTGGCCACCGTCATCATTGAGTCAAAACCACAGTGTGAGTGCTCTGGACAAAGATCAGTGGGACTTCCAGCCCTCCTGAGGAGTGGCGTACACTGTAAAAGCATTTTGCCTTTAGTATTTCTGAGCCGTGGTTGATCGCTGGTAATTGAAACCACGGGAAGCAAAAGGGATAAAGGCAAACTACTGTAAGTGACAGGTGGTAGAGTTGAAAACCTGAGTCACTTTTAAAAAACAAAACAAAACAAACAAAAAAAACTTTTTGAATTGATATGGGTCAATTTGAAAACCAAGTCAAACAGCATAAATGTTCTCGAAACTCAATGCCATGATGACCAAGTAACCCCAGAGGAAAACTCCATGAAAACCGGTAAGAAGCTGCTCCATCCAATCCAGCTCGACCAACACTTCATTCTCAAAATCCCTCCTCTCCGACGAGCTATCTCACCGACCAGTCTCAAAATCACTCTAGTGACCATCACCTCCTGTCTTGAAGTGTCAAACAGCAGCAGTGTGCTCGCCCTGCCAGGAAAGTGGTTTCCACGACCGCGGCTCCCAGCATGGCTTACCCAGGGTTTTGTCAGTCCTGTGCACCCTACCATTTTTCTAAACTGAAAAGGCAAAGGCAGGGGAAGAAGAGAAGCCGAGAACCCTCCCTGCAGCGAGTGGATTGACTGCTGTTTCCATGGCTCACTTTCCACTGTTGTCCGTGACCCCTGCAGATCCCCCTTATGAGTTAGTGTCCCGGAATGTCTCTTTATTAGGTGTCTGGAGAAGAGAAGCTGTCCTGATGCCAGCGCCCCACACTGAGGACTTTATTAAGTTTTTAATTTTCTGTCTGGGTGCCCCTGCTGCATCAAACTTTCCACAGCTGTTAGGGCTTGTTGAGTGCGTAGCCTCTCTGGGCCCCTTCTCTGTCCCCACCCCCTTCTTAACAACTTGGGAAAGGTTTGGACCCACTTGCAACAAAGAGACTCTAAAATACAGATACATTGTCTCTTGTGAGCGATTGTTGTGGGTCCAGCTGCTGGGAAATGTTCTACCGAAGAAAATCTCCTGGTTTGCAGGTTCCTTGGCTTGGTCTGGAACCCTGTAGATCAGGCAGAGAAGCAGAGGGATATTGTTTTCTTTTTAAGATTAAGTTGGAACCTGGCCCAGAGCTTGATACAGGGTTCACAGTGCTCCCTTCTGAGCGGACATTAGGAGAACAACAAATAGTAAACCTAGAGGATTTGAAGGCACTCTATTCACAGGCTTGTAGCTGAGGTTCTGCGCAACAGACCAAGACAATTGCTCCTGTCTCCCACCAAAGGCAAATAAACGCTGACCTATGTACCAGCACAGCCCCTGCTAGCAGACCAGGGATGCCCTGGGGAGCCCCTATGAGGAGCAGTAGTCCACGGGAGCAAAGGATATCCAAGGATATGTGGAGAAGCCTCCCCCTCAATCCCGGGGGCTAGGAAGGCTGAGTAAAAGGGTCTGGGGGCTCAGGGAATGGAGAGCACCCTCCCGGCTTCAGTGCTGCCAATTTGCTTTCTAGTGTCTATCTTTAAACTCCACCGTGAGGAGACCTTATCTGTGGGGTGAATGCCAAAGCCCAGAGAGGAGAAAACCCTTTGGTAAGACCCTCCTGGGGAATAATTTTACCTCTGAGATCCAGTTCGTATTTGGGGTTAATCCCTTTGTGGATTGACTGGGTTGAAAGCCCTGAGCAGGTCAGGGGTCCATTACCTCTTGTCCTTACATATAAACTTCCTGGTCCTGGGAGGCAATCAGAGCTGAGGGGGAGGGGAAGGGAAGAAAGGAAAGGAGGATTTTTAAAAATGAAATGGCCTGCTCTCTAAAAATAAATCAGCTGAATGAAGAGGAGCTTTGCTGAACCAAGGTTTGATTTCAATGACCATGCGTAAATATTTCTTTAAGATTTTCCATTCATTATCGATATATGGAGGCTCCGGCATCTTTTAAAACAGAATTTGAAACAAAATATTGATACTCGCTTCTCCGAACCAGGAGCAGGAAGAAAGAGTAAGAGTGGGAGGCATAAAGCCACCGACATGTCTTGGCCAGGTTTTGTTGGGTTGATTAGGTGTTTATTACAGATTGGTTTGATGAGAGAAATCATGAAGAGAAGCTAAAACTTGTGGTATTTAAAGCCAATTTGAATCTTCTGAAAACATACATATAAGCGAATGAAGCACGGTGTTAAATTATACCAGATAACCGAGAAAGCAAAGGAGTTAAGAAAAAAAAAGTATGTATTTCCTCAACATGCTCCGAAGACAACCAAGCAAATTGTACAGTGGGTTTGGGAACAGAAGAGGCTGGAAAAAAAAAATGCAAAATGGCTGTTCAAGGGGACAGTCGCTTTATAAGATCTCTACTTTGAGCAACTTGTCAAAGACTATTCTTAGAAAGCAAAGTTCTTTTTTCTTCTTCTTTTCTTTTTTTTTTTTTTTTAATTCCAAGATTTAAGGGTCTGTCCCAGATGGGTATGACCATTAAAAGGTCCACTGTGAAGCCGTGGGGTCCCTACTGTCTGAGACAAACAGGTAAGTAACAGTCTAGGATTTACACCCGAAATTGACCATGACAAAACAGATCTCAACCACCCGTTACCTCATCACCCTCCTTCAGCTTTTAAATGATGAGAGTTGGGTTGGGGGGGGGGTTAGGTTTTTTTTTTCAAGTATTAAAGATATTTCTCACTATTTGCTCTTAACAAGTAAGAAGGGAAGCATGTCTCCTTTAAAGGAGCCTGAAAAGACACGATTGTACACTTTGGTTCTCAAACAGCTGTGCTTGGGCTGTAATCCTAGCACTTAAGAAGCTGAGGCAGGTGGATCTTTGAGTTCGAGGCCAGCTTGGTCTACAGAGTGAGTTCAAGAACAGCCAAGACTATATAGAGAAACCCTGGAGAGAGAGAGAGAGAGAGAGAGAGAGAGAGAGAGAGAGAGAGAGAGATTTACTTAGATTTTTTTTTTTTTTGGTCTAATTTATTTTCCCCAGTAAACTGTACGAACGTCTAATTCATCGCTAGCTCATACCCTCCACACTTGGCTATTCCCTCCCATTTTCTCATCACCTGAGTAAGGACAGCTTCCTGACAAAGTTTAGTCCAGGTCCCTGCAGAGCAGCTCCCTCCAAAAAGTGACTGTTTCAGAAGGAGGCTAAAAGCTGAGAAACAAGGACAGCAAAGGCTCAACATCCAACCAGCTAGAGCAGAGTCCAAGTTCCCACACCCAGGGCCTCAGAAACACTGCCACTGAAGGAGAAGTTCAGAAGGGTCACAGACACGGGGTTTCTCTTCACCCCTTTGCAGAACGACTGTCAAGAAGGTGAGGCAGTTCCTAGACTGAGCGAGTGTGATGGTTGAATAAGGGAGAAAGAATTCAGGGCCCAGTGCAAATATCAGACGTTGCCAGAGACCAAGTGATGAGTCACTGGGTGACATCAGGCTGGGTTGTGGGCAGCAGGGAATCTAACAATGAACAACTCTTTGGTTTCAAAATGCCAAGGGACTGGACTCTGGATCCTATCATTTGTACCCCAAATCAGGGCACCTTTGAGAGAAAAGGGAGTAGATGTCAATTGTAATTATACTGGGGGAGCCCATATGGGCAAGGACTGCACCGGATTAATGTGTTCCCGATACCCCTACTTACAGACCCCTCCAAAGCCAAGGAAGCAAAGGGTAGCAGCCCGCAGAATCTTCTCCAGACAAAGCTCAGCTGCCTCCTTGCCTGCAAAGATGCAGTCACAATGACAAGGAGTGGGCCCTGGGGGGGGAGGGGGGAGTGTTACATAATCTAATAGGTTCAAGCTGCTCTTAGTGCTCTTAGCCCGTCTTCGAGACTTACGTTATATGTTATCAAGCTGAAGATGGTGAGATGCATGTGCAGAATCTACATCTACATTTGGGAATAGAAAGAATGAGAGGAGGCAAGAGAGAGAAAGGAAGTGGAGAACAAGATAGGGTAATGAAGTTAGTCACACGGAAGCAGGGAAGACTATTTGAGGTAAGAAAAGGGACCAGCAAGGAAGAGAAAGGAGAAGCGGGAAGGAAATGAGGAGAGATATAAAAACCAAAGTATGATGGCGTGTATGCGTAACCGTGCCATGGAATGCATTATTTGATTTGATAACTATAAAATAATAATTTTTATAAAGATGTTGAAAAGTCTATAAGACTGTTTCTCATTGGTAAACTTCAGTTCTCCCAAAGGCGTTTGACTCCACCAGAAGGTTGTCCAGCAAACCTGTCTAAACCTTTGGAGGCAAAGTCCAGAGTGAAGGGCTGGGCATGCAGGCCTTAGTGTCCCACAGGTAGAAGCCTGTTAAGCACGTGAGGCTTCAGTCATTTTTCGGGAGGAAGGAGCAGATGTTCATTTGGGTGAGGTAATGTAGCAACCTGCCAAAGCACAACCAGGAGACTTGTAGAAACAGGTCTGAAGCCTTTCCCACGCCAGGTGCAGGGAACCTTTGAGTTCGAGCTAACATGGGCTGGCTTCCCCAGCTCAACCAATCCATTTCTCATGTGAGAAGAATGTTCACTGACTAGGGAGGAAATGGGAAGCCCAACCTCAACTCAACTGACACACAAAGAGATCCTCGGCTTCCCTCACCAGTGTTGTAAGGCATCCATGCAACCAGTGCCTCTTCAGGATGGCTCCCAGAAGACTTTAAGTGATATAGTTGCAGTCGGTCCCTAAACAGCTGGGGATACATTCTGGTAGAGAGAGCTGTGGCAAGGAGGATGTCTTAGTTAAATTTCCTGTTGCAGTGATAAAATGCCCTGACAAATGCAACTCACAGTACCAGGGTTTAGTCCCTCATGGGAGATAAGCAAGAGCTTTCGGCTCTGCTCACTTGTGTCCACAGTCGGGAAGTGAGGTTGGCGAACACTTGTGCTTAACTTCTTCTTTTGTATACAGTCAACGATCCCAGCCTAAGGGACAGCACGGTCCACAGTAGACAAGTCTTCCCCCTCAATTAACCTAATGGAGATATTCCACCACAGGCATGTGCAGAAGCCCATCTCCCAGATAACTCTAGATCTCTCAAAGTAGACCGTTGAGATTAACAATCATAGGACACGGTGGGTAACCACCGAGACCAAGCAGCAGACCAGAGGCTATAAGGCTGCCACTGGGTGTGTGGTGCAGTCATATACTCAATGAGCCTTGGGTATACTGGGCTCCCAATCTGCCTCATGAAATCTTCCCAGGGCATGTCCTCATAACTGGTCTTCCAGTGTTTGTATCTGCCTTCTGAGTTGCAGCCTGAAGGATTTTCTAAATCGCAGGCACGTGTAGTCTTTCAGAGCACCTCCCAGGGTGGAGTGGAGTCGGTTTGTGAGCAGGAGTGTCCTGCAGACAGTCATGAAGAAGAGTTTATTGATTCTCATCCTCTAATTCCAGACTTCCATGACCCCTCCCTTGTTCCTACTGTACCCGACTTGCACCCAGCTGCTCCTTGGCATCTAAGCACGTTGGTTCTCTCTTGTTCCCTGGTTTCTCTAAATCCTTCCTTTTGCACACCATCCCATCCTTCTTTGAGAGTGTTAGACAGTTATGCCCACCTGAGAGACCACCTGAGGGGACGTCCCTAGTCAAGCCCCTGCTGGGTGGCTATGTCACCTTGATTGGCACCAGTGGTGCCATGGAATGTCTTCACCCACAAGGAGAGTCAGAAAGCGCAGGAAGTTGTCCCATCAATCCGTTTGTCCTCAGTGTCTGTGCTACTATCTGCCACACAGCTATTATCTAGCTGTTATGGAGTCATGAGGGTAACCCAGAGTTTCGTAGGATCATGTTTGTGGTTTGTTTTTCTCAGGCCTCAAAATCTGAAGCTTGAAAAGAATGGCACCGAGAAAATGTCTTTATGCTTGAGTCTGAAAGACAATGATCAAAATAGTCAAACTACAGAAACGGACTGAGGACTTTATAATCATGGAAGGAGGAGAAGGAGAAGGAGGAGGAAGAAGAAGAGGAGAAGAAGAAGAGGAAGAGGAAGAAGAAGAAGAAGATGATGATGATGATGATGATGATGATGATGATTGCTGGAGTCTACTACTCTACCATCTTCTCTCCCCAAAGAACTAAATATATTTGGCTAATCCTGTTGGGCTACATGTCTCTCAAAGAAGAAGGCGACAGCCTGTTCCGTGCAGTTCAAGCTGGTTCCATGCAGCTCAAGCTGGTTCCATGCAGCTCAAGGACTACAGATTCTTAAAAGGAAAGAGAAGGAAGAGGTGAAGATTGATGTGAGAACATGGGAACTGAGCAGAGGTAGCATTTGGGAGGTAAAGAGAAGGCCTAGACACTCCATGAAAAGCACAGAACTGCAAACGTCCCCGCAGTCCTTGTGAGGGAGAAAGAGTCAAGTCCATGGATGTGCTTTATGTGCCACGGGGTTTAGTATAACATCAGGAGGCAGTGAGACAGAGCATCTTCCAAATCTAAGACTGAGTCAGTGGGCCTGTGTTGTGTTAGTCCTCTGGTGAGTTTCCAGCCCCTTCCCCCCAAAAATGAACATGACCCAAGATTTATAAAGAATATACCCAAAGCATTCTGCACGCTTCTTAAGGCAGTAGGTAATTGCTACAAGCAAATCTATATAGACTCCTGTGCCAAGAGCAACCAGTTAAAAATAAAATAGAAATAGGAAAAGAAAAAAAAAAGGAACCTCATCAGAAACCAGAGTGATCCTCCCCCTCCAGTAAATCCAGAGGGAAGAGGAATGGACGTGCCCTGCAGTCATTCTCCTGTGGAGCTGGAGCCAGCAAGGCTGTCCTGAAAAATGCTTCGATCATGCACTGAGGAACCCCTGGAAACCTGTCAAGACAATATTAGGTGGAAGTAGATGCTAACTCTGTGAAATTAAGTCCTCTGGGACTTGGAGATCTAGGCTCACTCTGTATATCTTAGAATCACCTCACTCAGTCCTGTCATAAGGTTAGACAGCCCCTGCCCCATCACTTCAGAGATCTTGATACAACTTTGCTACATTCAGCCAAACGTTTTTCCCTAGAGAGTAGAAGAAATGACAACAGGGAAGGTGAGAGAGACCTAACAGAATTAATGGTTCCTCCGGTACACGGAGAGGAGTCTGATGTTCCAAACCAAACACCCCTGTTCCCATGACCTTCTGTCATCTGAGTTCCAGTCGCTTGCTCTTCTGGCTAAGATCCTGGCGATATCTATGATCAGAATGTTCGGAGTAACCAGAACCAGTGTCATTCAAACTGACACGGCATGGTCACGCCACAGCTAAAGCTGGTTCCTCATGCACACAGGCTGAAGGGCAACACCCTTGGACGTATGGAGAGGGACTCTTGATACCACCCGTCTCCTCGTCCCCAAAGCCATCTGAAAATGATATATTGTTCCTAATGCAAACACACAGTGGACAGGGAGGGTAACCAAGTCCCAGAAGCTGTCCCTCACCAGAACCTCCCTTTGTTCTCCCCCGCACCCTACCCCACATTCTGATTCTCACTGGGATGAGATATAACTTCCTCACAGCTTTTCTATCATTTGTGGTTCTCAGTGTGGACAGCTCGTCACTCTCTGAAGGGAATCTGTATTCCAAGGACACTCCTCATCCCCAAACAGGAGGCTTCACAAGTGTGGCTGACAGGCACTGAGGAGGAAACATTACTTCCTTGGTTAACAGATTGAGATCCCAACCACCTAAGTCAGAGATAGAAGCAAGTCCCCAGCTACAAACAGTATGATGGTCTAATCCCTGGGCCTCTGCAGCCCATCCTACCTATCCTACTTCTCAGAAATTCCACTGGCATCTCAGAATGCAGCCGTGGACCAGATTGATCAAAAAGACAAGCAGTCTGGAGGAATTAGGAAGATGTAGCTACATAAGAAATTGGCTCCTGAAACTGCTCAGCGGTAGTGATGCACACCTTTAATCCCAGCACTCAGGAGGCAGAAGCAGGCAGATCTCTGAGTTCAAGGCCAGCCAGGTCTACAGAGTGAGTTTTTAAAAAATGGCTCCTTGCATCAATGTAACATCAAACACTGCAACGAAGAGACTATACTCAAGCATCTCATTTGAATCAAGGCAATCCAGTGACATAAACGGGCCTGGCATTAATTGTCTAGATGGGGAAACTGAGGCTCGGAGAAGAGAATGTGAATTATCCCCCATTGATATAGCTAGCCAGAAAAGGAGCTGATTTAGAACGCCTCCAGTTGTCTGATGCTTTACAGTAGTGTACTCACAGTTGTAACTCTGCCCCTCTCACCCCATGTGATTTACGCATGCCTCAACAACCAAGTTAACAAGGGTTTCCAAACAGCCCTTGTTCAGTAGCTCTAGTCCTGAACCCATGATGGCGCAGTGACATCCTGCAAGATAAAGAGGCCCCAAAGAACAGACAGCCACACCCTGGGACACTCCAGGCGCTGCTGACTCAGGAGGAGCATTCCCACGGGTGACCATAGCCTGCTCCAGGCTGTTGCCCAGGAGACAAAAGAAATCAGCACTGAGCTGCCTGCCCTGCCCAGACTCTCAGGGCAATAGCTTAGCCCAGAAGCTGGCAAGCGCTCACCACTTGGGTGTGACTCGGCGGGGTGCCCAGGCCGGCAAGCCAGTCCAGGTCTCCATTCCTGGTAACAACACACTCATGCATATGGGAGAAGAGTCATCAGTCCAGCTGCTGCCCAATCTCAGCAGCTGATTGGAACAGGGAGTAGCAGAAATCTTCACCAGACCGAGCCTTTCTCTGGAAGGTTGTTTGAATGTGAGCTTTAATGCCATTCTTTCAAAGAGTTAAACAACAGGCTCTTAGATGCATCCGCTTTCTAAACAAATGTGTCTTCTCATCCACGCTGGGAATATGCACAGTACTCCTCCACCCTGGGGAGACAGTCCTGTGGTCATTACTGAGTGCATGTGTGCAGAGCGAGATGGAAAGGCTCCAGAGAGGACTAAGCATCCTCAGTTCAAATCCCGTTCTCCTAGTTATTTGTTTACTCATTTATTTATTATGTACTTACTTGTTTGTTTTTGAAGCAGCGGTTTCTCTGTGTAGCCATGCCTGTCCTAGAACTTACGCTGTAGAGCAAACTGGCCTCAAACTCACAGAAATCGGCCTGCTGAGTGCTGGGATCAAAGGTATGCGCCACCATTACCTGAGTCTCCTTTCTAATAGCTGCCGGTTCTTAGGTACATAACTCAGCATCATTGCTCCTGAGATTGCCTCCTTCCTTCCTTCCTTCCTTCCTCTCTTCTCTCTTTATATTTCCTCCTCTTTTCTGTTTTGGTCCCACCCACTACTGCAGTAGAAGCTTATGCACAAAATATGGGAATCCCAAGCTCAGGGATATAACCTACATCATTTCAGAATGAGACAGTTTTTGACCTTCCCTCCATGTATTGACAGCACCAGGTACAATCAGCCAGCAACCCAACACAGGTCTAGTTCACCCCGAACCCAGGTGCTGAGCACATTACTGTGTGAAGCCTGGAGTCTTCCAATAGCTGTTTCAGGCAGAGTTCAGGCCAAGACCCAGCAAAAAGGAACTTGGCTTGGCTTGCCTGCCCCTTGTAGCTCTTGGCTTTCTAGTCTGTGACTGGAGGATGCTAATACCCAACTCACCGAGCTCTGATAGCTACGTAAGATGGTGTCGTCAAGGTTTGGATCTTATGGTGGACCTTCACTGACAACTTGTTTGGATTAAGGACATTAGTAAGGCACATTCTCAGGGATGCCTATGAGAGTATCCAGAGGGGATTAGCAGGAGGAAAAAAGATCTGTCCTTAATGTGCGTAGCACTGTCCCATAGGTTTGGGCCCTGGACTAAAAAAAAGAGAAAAAAGAGAAAGCCAGGCAAGTGCTGGCGTTTCTCCTTCTCTGTCTCCTGGTCCACTGAGATGACAGCAGGCAGTCTTTAAGTTCCTACTTATATACTCTCCCCATCAAAACCAAAAAAGCCTTTCTTCTAACTCAGTTCTTAGCAAGTATTTTGTTACAGCAACAAGAAAGTAACTAATACAGAAAATTGATATCAGCGTGTAGGGTATTTGCCATGATAAACCTGACCCAGTGGTTCTTAAGCCTTTAGAACTGGTTTATAGGAGAATATGAAAGAGTTTAGAGCCTTGGGCTAGCAAAGCCCTAGAATGCTGCAGGCAGAAGTTAATGGAGCATTCTGGCGGAGTGTGGGACATCCGAATCCCCGAGAGAAATGCAAGCCTCGCTCAGGAGCTCTCTCAGTAGAATAAGGAATCTGTTGGAAATTGGACTACAGACGATTGATTTCACATCTGGTAAATACTACAGACATGGCTGGCCTGCGACCTGAAAAAGCAATGAACTAAGTTGTTTGACAGAGGGAATTTCAAGACAGTGTGACATTCAGTTACTGCATTGTTACTGCTTATTGTGTTCCATCAGATTTACAGGAAGAATTCAAGGGAGAAAGATGAGAAACACGTAGTTTGGAGAGATAAGAAGTGTGAACCTATTTGTATATTTGTGTGTGTGTGTGCATGTGTGTGTGTGTGTGCATGTGTGTGTGTGTGCATGTGTGTGTGCATGTGTGTGTGTTTGTGTGTGTATGTATGTATGCACGTGTGTGTATGTTTATATCCTGGTGTGGAGTCAGAGGGCAACTTGTGGACGTCAGTTCTGTTCTTCTACCATGTAGCCTCTGGGGATCAAACTCAGGTCCTCAGAGTTGGTGGCAAGCCTCTTTAACCGCTGAGCCATCTCACTTGAAGGTTCAGACAAGGTGGGCTTGAAGAAGAAAATCCGTTCTTAGTGCTACTAAAGAGAAACCAGAGTTTACAGTGAGAAAACAGGAAAGGTCGGAAAGCTGCCTTGAGGGCAAGACCCCATGCGTGGAAAGTGTGTAATAGGGCAAACACCTATGAAAAAAAGACTTCCATTTGAAAACAGATTGAATAGAGAGCATCAAAGGCATCACACTGCGTCAGAGCCCCCGGGCAAAGTGGTTTCCACGTTCACTCAAGAAGATACTCAGAGACCACGGCAGCTGTGATCCAAGGGGAGCAGACTATTAAGAGCTTGGTGTCATTCACACAAAGACTGATTTTCATAAATGTAAAAAGGCAAGAATGAGGGGTCAAAGAGGCTTACCCGAAGGTTCCAGGAAGCCGCCTAAGACAGGCACCATGCAGCAGGGCCACATCTACACTCCTGAGTATATGAAGCTAAGTTGCAGTCGAGACACAGTGTATCATGCTATTATTATATTATATAGTGTATTATCTAAAACATGGGACATTCATCAAGGAAAACTATAGATACTGAGTAGACACTCAACCAATGGTCAAGATCTAAGCTGGCTGTCTCCAGACGCTTGACCCACTTATCTAGAGAATTGACAACAAGGGCTAAACCAGATTTGCAAAAGAAGCAAGATTAACTCATTGGATCAAAGGGACCGTAGACATGAGGGGCAGTGGACCACACAAATGACAGAACTCAAGGACTCCAATTATTGTTTGGGGTTATCTTTCATGGGGTTCAAGTGAAGAAGGGCTGGCTACTAAGTGGTCTAGTTTGGGTGGATTTTACATTTTGATTGATAAATTAGGTTATAAAATACTTTCTTCACTTTGAATATTCCTTCCCACAATGCATCTGACTTAAATTATATGCACTTGCCATCATGTACAGGCATGAGATGGTAAATAGGATGTTATCAAATGTAGAACCAAATGGAGTTCCAGGCTAAACTATCTCCTATGCTTGCCTGCCTCAGAGCCAGCCAAGAGAAATATCATATGTGCTATAGGAACACAGTTGGGGAGACAGAACTTCCCAAGGTTGTCGGAGCCCAGATGATACCATCGCAAGTCCCAGATGCTGGATGCGGATCCGCAGGGATTGTACTTTCCGCACATGCCTTCAGGCTTGCTTTGCTGTTTTCCTAGTTCTTTCCCGTTTGGAATGGGAATATTTACTCTGTGCTTCTGTATATGGTACGTAACTTATTTTATTTTAAAAAGTTTGTGGCTAAGAGTTTCTCTTGAGTGTCAGAAAAGATTCTCTTCTTTTAATGCTATTGAAACTGTTAAAGACTGAGAGGAATTTTGCATTATGAGATGACCACGAGCCTATGGGGATCAGGAGTTCAATGTTGTCTTAGTTTTCTTTCCTGTTGCTATGCTAAACATCATGACCAACGTGCTGTTTGGGGAGGCAGGGGTTTATCTTACAGCTTATGGTCCTTCATCAAAGAAAGTTATGGTAGGACCTCAGGGCAGGAACACAGAGCTAGGAACTGAAGCAGAGACATGGAGGAATCTGCTTAGGGGTTGCTCCCCATAGCTTGCTCAGCTTGTTTTCTTGTACAATCCAGGACCACCTTTCCAGGAGTAGCACCACCCACAGGGAGCTGACCTCTCTCATACCTTCCCCACCAGGATGGGCTGTAGCCTCAAGCCATGAGCCTGAATAAATCCTTCCTTCATTGCCCTGTGTCACAGCAGCAAGAACAGTAACTAATACAGGTTTACACACACACACACACACACACACACACACACACATGTATGCGCACAGTACAACCACCACCTCCACCTTCACCACCCCACCCCTCCCCTCACCACCACCATCATCACCACCACCTCCACCCTCCTGCCAAAGCTCATGTACTGACTGAGGTCTTGGTCCCTGATGAAATTCTTCAGAGTCGGAGCTTCTAGGAGTCATGGATCATAAGAGTTTTGCCTTAGCAAGGCAGTGGTGGCACACACCTTTAATCCCAGCACTTGGGAGGCAGAGACAGGCAGACTTCTGAGTTGGAGACCAGCCTGGTCTACAGAGAGAGTTCCAGGACAGCCAGGGCTATACAGAGAAACCCTGTCTAGAAAAACCAAAAAAAAAAAAAAAAAAAAAAGAGTTTTGCCTTTATCAATGGATTCGCCCATTGATAGATTCAAAATTCAAACAGACTATAGAAAGCAATAGAACTGAGGAGAATGTCTGGATTGTCTTTTGTTTTTTTGTTTTTGTTTGTTTGTTTTTTGAGAAGAGGGCAACAGGGGTGTGTGGCTTTGAAGGATGTATCTTATCTCCTGATTCCTGGCTACCATGATGCATATCCACTAGTCTCTATAGTATCCTGCTTCACCTCAGGCCCAAAGCAGGCAGTCTCGCCAACCTTGGATCAAAACTGCTGCGCTCAGTGACAGGAAATTGACTAGTACAGGTGGCCTTACCTAAATCCCTGAATGAAACCAGTCCTTGGAGGATAGGAGCCATCATTATGGGGCTATGTCTACCTAACTCTTTCCATTTCTCAGTAAGGTGGAAACTATCATGATTCTATTTTACAAGTAAGAAACCAGCTTCAGAGTTGCTAAGCAGGTTTGCTAAGGTCTGAGTGCCAATTAGAAGCAAACTCCAGGCAATGAACGGGTGAGCTTGGGTCCAGACCACCATGGTCTTATTTACTGAGCAGAAAGATACAAATGCTTCCTAGACAGGCACTCACCTAGGACCAGGAGAATTAGAAGTGTTTCCTGCTTATCAAGTGCAAGATGCTTCATCGGTCTTTACACATGTTAATGTAAGTAAACAAATTACTCTGGCTTAAATCAAAATGAGATTAGGTCTTTACCAAGTGTTGAAAGCCTGAGGAAGGTAAACAGCACACCACCCTTGCTCTCTTTGCCCTCTTGGGGCTCCCCTCACTCCTCTGGGGATCTGGAGGCCTGGCAACCCCCTGGCTTCTGCAGGAGGCCTGAACACTCTTCAAATTACCCTGTTCATAACACATATCAGTTATGAGAATCAACCACATACGGGAGGAAGGGGGAGGGGTTGTTTGTGTGGTTTTGTGTTGGTTTGTTTGGTTTGATTTCTTCCTTCTTATTCAGCTGAATTTAGAACTACTGTCCTAATTCTCTTTCTGAACAACAACAAAAACAGAGAAAGAAACAAAACCAATAAAAACTTAATTTACTATCTTTAGGAAAACTAAAGTTTTGTTTGATTTTTGTTTTTGTTTTTGACACAGAAACTCAATCGAGTCAAATGCAGGTAACAACAGGCAATGAGCTTGAATAATGTAGTTCAGGCTACTAAACAAGCAGAGAAGAGAGATCCCAGGAGAAAGACGTTCTGTCCTCACTAAAACATAAAACGTTGATTTAGAAAAACTGGACTTAAAAACCAAAGAAATCGATTTAAATACTTTTCTGGAAAAGTTGGGAAACAAAGTTTTCTGAAGTTTGAATATTTTTACATAAAATAAATTTGTATATTAGTATGTATGTCATATAGCTGTATAAATATCAAGATAAAGGAGCTTATCAGGGAGCTGGGGACACGGATCAGCAGTTAAGAACCAAATTATGTTCTCAGCATCCACATAGGGCAGATCACCGACACCTGTAACTCCAGTTCCAGGGGATCGTATACCTCCGACCTCTCTGGGCTCCTGCACACATGTATACATACCTACACAGAGACTCACACACACACACACACACACACAATATAAAGTAATAAAACATATCTTTTAAAGAGATTTTTAAAGAAAGGCATGCGAATACATAGTGTATGAGAGGGAATGGTTCTAGGACCCTCCGCCCCACAGACACCCCATAATATAACAGATTAAATCTGCACATAACCCAGGTACACCTTCTCTTATCACTTTTTAAAAGTTTACTTTTTGATGTGCACATAGCAGCAGGTGTCCATGGAGGCCAAAAGAGACCCATTGAGCTCCAGAGCTGAAGTTCCAACACTGAGAACCGAACCTGGTCCTTGCCATAAGAATGGCAATAATTTTTACCCACTGAGCCATTTCTCCAGCCTCAATACACATCATTTTAAATTGTCATTAAATATCAGACATAATCAAAATGCTATGTATGTATTTTATGTATTTTCTGCATTGTATCACTTAGAGATTCATGAAGAAGATTTTTTTTTTATAAAAGATTTATTTTCTGTATATGAGTGCTCTATCTGCGTGTACACCTGCACACTAGAAGAAGACATCAGGTCCCAGTATAGACAGTGGTGAGCCTCCATGTGGTTGCTGGGAATCAAACTCAAGACCCCTGGAAGAATAGACAGTATTCTTAACCGCTGTGCCATCTCTCCAGTTCTGAATGTAGGTCTTAAAAAGATACATTTTCACCCACAATTATTTGACAATGTAGAGCCTGGAGGTATAGGGGGCAGCTTACTTAATAGTGACTCCCTCTGGAGCATGGGTTAATGGGGCCTTCCTTCCTTCTTCGTGAATTTAATTTAAAGATCTATTAATTAATTATTGTCATTATTTGTGTGGGTGGGTGCCTGAAGAGGCCAGAAGACAGGATCAAATCCTGTACAGTTGTCGTTGCAGGAGGTTGTGAACTGTCTGAATTGAAGACAGGGAATGTATCTGGTTTGGGGTCCTTCTTCTGTGAGAGCAGGAAGCACCCGTAACCACTGAGCCTTCTCTCATATACTTCATTTATAAATTGCATACGATGAGCCTGTGTACATATACTTTATAATCTAGAAATACATGAATATTGTTATCTTATTTTAAAATTAGCACCAGGGAAAAATAATGTGTTAATGTTAATACTCACTAATTTAAACCTATGTAAAAGTCTAAGAATTTTAATTAAACTAAAATAATAAAAGTGCTAGTTAAGAAATAATCAAGAGGGGCTGGTGAGATGCCCCCATGGTTAAGAGCACTGACTGCTCTTCCAGAGGTTCTGAGTTCAATTCCCAGCAACCACATGGTAACTCACAACCATTTGTAATGGGATCTGATGCCCTCTTTTGGTGTGTCTGAAGACAGCAACAGTGTACTCACATAAATAAAAATAAATAAATAATATTTTAAAGAAACCAGAAAAATCAAGAAATTAACAGGCAGTGGTGGTGCATGCCTTTAATCTCAGCACTCATAGGCAGGGGGATCGCTGTGAGTTTGAGGCCAGCCTAGTTTACAGAGTGAGTTCCAAGACAGCCAGAGCTATATAGAGAAATCCTGTCTTGGAAGAATGAAAGGAAAAAACAAGAAATTAATAAATAGACCATTAAGTTACACTTAGTCTAAATTTTGTAACAAAGAATTTGTAATGCATCAACAAGCAAATTATCTTCCTGCTTGCATACATTTACAAAAAATGCATAAAATTTTCTCTCTCCTTTTAGAAACTGATGTTTGACCTTGAGGAACAGAGCTAATTGACACCTTTGAGAAAACAAAGGGAAGTTACAAATGATAACCCTTTTCTCCAAAAAAGAAATGAAATTCATGCACACACAAAAAAATTAAGAAATAAACTTCAGTGCTTCCTGGTCCCCAAAGCCCACCCACTGGGTCCCAAGGAACATAATTAACTAATTAACTAAACTCTGTTTCATAAATTTTCCTCTTTCCCTCTCTTTTCAAGTTTTACTAAGAAGTATTTCAATTACATAGATGAACAGAAAGCATAGAACAATGAATATTCATATGCTTAGCAAATTGTCTTATGCTTTTCATTGCTGTGAAGAGATTCCATGACCAAGGCAACTCTTATAAAGGAAAACATTTAATTGGGGCTGGCTTACAGTTTCAGAAGTTCAGTCCATTATCATCATGGTGGGAAGCATGTCAGCATCTAGGCAGACACAGTGCTGGAGGAGGAGCTGAGAGTTCTACATCTTTATCCAAAGGCCACCAGGAGAAAACTGTCTTCTACACTGGGCAGAGCTTGAGCATAGGACCTCAGAGCCAACCCTCAGTGACACACTTCCTCCAACCAGGCCACACCTCCTAATAGTACCGCTTCCTGTGGGTCAAGCATATGCAAACCACCACACAAATTTTACATGGATTTAGCAGTTCCATACCCTTTTCTGGTTTTTTGTTTATTTATTGTTTATATAATTTGAGATAGGGTCTTGCTATATAGCCCAAGTTAGCTTCATACTCCAAATGCCCTTAATCTGAGTGCTAGGATTAAAAGTGTACACCACCATACCCAGGCAGCAATTTCTATTTTAGGTTGATCTATAATACATTTGTCTGAATATTTAAATATTGAAAACATTAGTAAACCACACATAAATACTTTAGTATGTGTTTCTAAATATAAAAGCATTTTTCTTTCAAACAACAAACCAATGACATTCAGGCATATCAACAATAATTCCATTATATCTGTGGCTGAGAACCTTTGTGGCATGACAAACACTGCAAAGAAAGTTAAGACCTAGGAGAGTATGGAGATCTGCAAAAGATGTTCTGCAAAAATAGAATTAAGTACAATTCGTTGTCTTGTCTATGGAATGCCAGGCTATTGACCGCCTTCTCCAACACACTACAGATCAGACATAACATTTATTCAAAGCCATAGAGGTTTTCTTGATGGGGACCTTGGTGGGCAGCTGCTCTGGCCCGTGTATCCTTACAGGATTATTCATGCTCTGACCTAGGAAGGGTGGCAGAAACATAGTGCAGGACTCTGAGGCCAACATAAATGCTCCTTTCCCAGTAACAGCATTGGAAGCCAATGACCTACATCATGGCATCCTAAATCCCAACCAGTTATGGCTGTCACCATCCTTCCTTTCATTACCAAGTCCCCAAAACCTCAAGATGAACAAACTCTTTTCTATTGCTGTGATATGCCGGCCTTTAGGAGAAAGAATTTATTGTGGCTTACAGTTTTAAAGGATGGGAGTTCATTGCCATCATAGTGGGGAGCACGGCAGCAAGTGGGTCAACATGGCACTGGAGCGGTAGCTGAGAGGTCACACCCTACTCTATAAAGCAAAGAACACATTGGGAATGGAACTGAGTCTTTTGAAACCTCAAGCCTGTCCCCAGTGACATACCTCCTCCTATAAGGCCAATACTATCTTCCCAAATAGTTCCAATTGAGAACCAAGTATTCAAACATAAGAGCTGTCTTAGTTGGGACTTTATTGCTGTGAAGAGACACAATGACCAAGGCAACTCTTATAAAGGTAAATATTTAATTGGGGCTGACTTACAGGTTCAGAGGTCCAGTCATTACCATCATGGTGGGAAGCATGGCAGTATGAAGGCAGATTTGGTGCTGGAGGAGCCTAGAGTTCTACATTTTGATCCAAAGGCAACCAGGAAGAGACTCTGTCATACTGGCCAGATTTGAGCATATATACACTGCCTCCATAGTGACACACTTCCTTTAACAAGGCCACACCTCCTAATAGTGCCACACACATGGCCAAGCATATTCAAACCAACACAAGAGCCTATGGGGTATTCTCATCCAAACTAACACAACTTGGTGGGCGAATTGTATGTACACATAAGGGCAGATGCCTATGGAAGCCAGAAACAACAGATCTTCCTGGAGCTACTATTCTAGACAGTAGGGAAATTCCAGATGTGGGTTTCAGGACCCAAGCTCAGACCTTTTGCAGTAAGCTTCTTAATCACCAAGATATCTCTTCATCCCTGGTGCTGTTTTGACATTGTTATTTAACTGTTTGTCTTTTTCACTAGACCGAGTCCCTTGAGAGCAAGAGCCTTGTCTTTTTCTACCTTGCATCCCCCTGTGGTTGGTGGAATGCAAGGTCCCTAAATATGTCTGCTCAAGACCCAGCACATATTAAGTAACCTTATTAGGGGTTGAAGTGGTCTTCAGAGAAGCAATTAAATCTTTCCAGTCAAAACCATCTTGGTTTGCCAGGTGGCATTAAGTCCAATGACAAGGATCTGTCAAGACAAGAGATACACAGAGGAGACATTTAAGGAGAAGAAACCTGTGAAGACACTGGCAAAGGCTAGAGTGGCACCAGTCGCAATAACCCATAGAATGCCTGGAGCTGCCAGAAGCTAGAAGAGACAGAGAAGGGCTCCCTCCAGAGTCTTTGGAAGGAGTGTGGTCTGCCAACAACTTCAATACAGATTTCTGACCTTCAGAACTATTAATGAATAGATAGATAGATAGATAGATAGATAGGTAGACAGATGACTTCGTATCAACCATGGAAAACTAGTATACCTGAGTTACACCAGGAAGCTAAAGTGCATTTGTCAAATTGAAGAATTGAAAGAGCTGAGCCTGTGGCTTTGCACTTTCTCCATGCTCCACAGAAAGGAAGGCATCTCGAAGGCCAGATTCTGGTTAACAAACATCTAAACTTCACTATTCTCATGTCAACTGAACAATTTGTTCCTTTTAATGAGGTGCTTTTAACTCCCTGCATACTCATTGTCCTTCCTCACTTCTTTTACTGTACGTGAATGGATTGACTTTTGATGCATTGCCCGAACACAATAAATTATGAGTCTTTAAGGTTGGAAAGGGGAGGATTCTACTTCCCTATTCAGTTATTTCAGGCAAGGGTGGGAGCAGGTTTTGTGCCAGCAGCATCCTGATTATGATTCAGGATATGCAGCGAAAGGCAAACAGTTCCTCTGTAAATTCAATCACATAGGAAGAAGCAAAGGCCCAAACAAGAAAGGCCGAGTTCTCTTTGTGTGCACAGCCAAGGGGTCCTGGGAAGCTGGCGAGGGATTGATGCCCTATCTTAAGCAAAAGCAAGACTGAGCTCAAAAAGTGATCTTCTAGAAACTTCTGCACGTTCCCCATACAAGTCTGGAGCAGATCTGGCTGTCGGGAACCACATTCTGGAAAATTTCAACTGTGCTGGAATCCCTCTATAGGTTAAAAGGATGGAGGTTAACCAGAAATAAAATGTATTTTATTTTTAATTATGTATTTGTGTGTGTGTGTGTGTCTGTCTGTTTGTCTGTCTGTGTCTGTGTATAGGTTTGTACATGTGAGTGCAGTGCCTACAAAGGCCAGAAGAGGGCCCTGACTCTACTGGAGCTGGAATTACAGATGGTTATGCACTACCTAGTAAGGGAATCAAACTTGGGTCCTCCACAAGCACTGTGTGAGCTTTTACCTGCCATCTCTCCACTCCCAAGTTTTTGTTTTTTATTTTTGTTTGTTTGTTTGGTTGGTTTTTGTTTGTTTGGTTGGTTTGGTTTAGTTTTTGTTGGCTAGTTGGTTGGTTGGCTAGTTGGTTGTTTTAATTATGTACAAAACATTCACTTTTTTTAAAAAATCACTTTTCCCTGAATAAATTTCTGTATATAACTTCCATACTATTGTACCTACAAAGGGTACAGGAGATGACACCCATGAGCATGCCCTGTTATTAGTAT
This sequence comes from Rhynchomys soricoides, assembly GCA_019843965.1. NCBI lineage: Eukaryota > Metazoa > Chordata > Mammalia > Rodentia > Muridae > Rhynchomys > Rhynchomys soricoides. The sequence continues at coordinate 5,992,602 of JADRCH010000065.1, read as the reverse complement.
ATAATGCAAGTCAGAATGGAGAGGTTTTACTCAGTAAGTCATGACCCAATAATGGACTGAGAAATTAATTTAGCAAGAGGTACCAGAATTTTTGTTTATCCAAAGGAGAAGGAGGGGGTTATATCTGAGTATGTTGCACATATTTTGTAGCAGTCTTACCCGTCTATCATGGCCTCTGGCTTATGATAGAAAATGTACCCTCCACTGTACTATGATCTAGAATGTAAAGCAGTGACTGCCTTAGAAAACCTTGTTCCTTTAGCCCAGAGAATACCCTGTCGCATCACCCAGTTCTTACAAGCTCTATTTCTTGTAACCTGGGGAAAATTCACCAGGGACAATTTATTGTGCACCTTGTGAGAGGGGCTGACATGTAAATGCCAGGGGTCATATGTTCCTTCTGGTCATACCTAAAGCTCGGGCCTTGGTCTTCATTGCTGTGCCTTGGAGAAACCTCACACAGCTCTACCATCCTGGGTTTGTTGCCAGTTGCTGTGATAAATTGCTCTGATAGGAACTACTTAGGAAGATTGAATTTATTTTAGCTCATGATTCTAGGTCCTAATCTATCACTGTAGGGAAGTCATGGCAGCTAGCCATGCCCACAGTCAAGAACAGAGGAAGAACATGAGCAAAAACTTCGTGCATGCTCACTTCTTCAATTCTTATTTAGGCCTGGACCCAAATCTAGGGAATGCTGCCACCCACCATGGGCAGGTTTTCCCATCTCAATCAGTGTAATTAAGATAAGACCCCACAGGCCAACTTGATCCACCCAACTCCTCAGTGAGACTCACTTCCCAGTTGTGGTGGTTTGCATAAGAATGTTCTCATAAGCACAGGTACTTGAACTCTTGGTCCCCAATTGATGGTCCTCTTTTGGAAAGGTGGTCACTGAGGTGGGGTCTTGAGAGTTTGTACCCTAGCTCTACTTCCAGTTTGCTCTCTCAGCTTCAAGTTTGTGGTTAAAGATGCGATGTCCGCTCTTCATCTAGCTGCCTGCTGCCATGTTTCCTTCCTTTCCTGCCCCACCTCCATTCTAAACTCTCTCTCTCTGGAACCATAAGCCCAAATCCACTCTTTCCTTCTATAAATTGCTTCAGCCATGGTACTTTATCACAATGACAGAGAAATAACTAATACATCAGGTAAGTTTAGATTGTGTCAAGTTGTCAAAACTAAGCATCATACTCTCTCTCCCCATCCCACTCTTCCTTAGCTACACAGGCTTTGGGGGGGAGGGCAAACTTTTTCTTTTTTTTATTAGAGACATGGTTTCGCTATGTAGTTCTCACTGGCTTGGAACTCTCAGTGTAGATCAGGCTGGTTTCAAACTCAGAGATCTACCTGCCTCTGCCCAAAGGCCAGGATTAAGGGTGTGCACCACCATATCCAGCCTAGCCTTTTGCAATTTCTGATACAAACAACATAGGAATTTGTAATTTAGTCTTTGAGGAGAGAAATGAACCACCTGGTTCCTATCACCATTAATCTTCTTTAGTTTTCTCTGCCAATGGTCCAATTCTTCCTCACAGCCATTTTACCCAGGGGAGGGATGTCCTGGACTCCATTAAAGATTTTTTTCTCTCAGGTTGCTGATTCTCATAGCCCCACAATCCAATGTTCTGACAAATGCCCCACGTGTGCCTTGTCCCCTGCCATGGATTTTTGGACAGGCTTTCTGATTAAAGGCTAGACCTGAAGTACTCTAAAGGCAGATTACTGCTGGGTCCGAGCTGCATTGACTGGCGCATGCGCATGGGCACCAGAGGAACCAGACCTGAGTTTTCGTGTGACACCGTGCTATCTATTGATGTTGAGCAAGCTGCTTAACAGAGAAGCAAAGCAAACTTTGTAAAAATCAGGATGAAGCAGACGCCCACCAGAGGGGGGTTGTTGGCATCCGCTGTCTTAAACGGCTGAATGGATTTGCCGGGTTGCTCCGGGGCTATCTCAGGAACAGACTTCAAAATGCTATTTTGTTCTTTGAGTGTCCTCAGAAATCTGTGTTTGCCAAGGAAGAAACATAAAACAGAAGCTTCTGGGGAAAATATTGCAAGTCTAATGAGCTAAGTGATTCTCGACATCTTAGAACAGTAGAAAAATGAAAGGGAAAGGAGGGGGGAGAGAAGGCGAACAACTCTAGACCTGGGCTAGCAGTGGCTAACCTGCACTGGGCTGCAGATTCTCTCACTGCTGCATGAGCATAGACCAGAAAATAAGTCTTGTGTTTCTTGCCAGCAGCATGGTCTTGCTTACTACAGCTGTAAGTCTACTCAGGCCAAAGAAGCAACCGTGCAATAGAGCACATGGCCTTGTGCATTCTCTCCTACCTGTTCTGGGATCTGAAACATCCCCAACGGGTTTATGTTTGAATGCTTGGTTCCCCAACCTTTAAACTTCTTTTTAAGGGCTATGGAGCCATTAGGAGTTGGAGCTGGGCCAATGGAATCTAGCCTTGGAAAGTTTGTTTGTAGCATGTGTTCTCTGTTTCATGGGCCACCACCATCCTGGTTACTTTTCTATTGCTGTGATAAAACGCCACAAGTTCCAAAGGCAACTTAAGGAAGAGAGCGTTTATTCTGGTTTATGATTCCAGAGGGATAAAAGTTCACGGTGGTAGGTGTGGCAACAAGCAGCAGACATGGTGGCAGGAACATGTGGCTGAGAGCAGAGAGCAAAGCAGAGAGGGCAAACTGGAAATGGCTGGAATTTTTAGACGCTCAAAGCGTGCCTCCAGTGACACACTTCCTCCAACAAGGCCACAAACTCTTGAACCTCCTCAAAGTGCTCCACCACTTGGTGATTAAGTATTCACATCTATGACATGAGCACATGGGGGACATTCTTATTCAAAGCAGCACAGCTGCACGTGAATAAGCCCTACCTCACCTTTCTGCCACCACACCTCTACCATGCCCGCCCATTATGGCTGACTGGTATGCGTCTGAGACCGTGAGCCCAAACACATCTTTCCTGCATCTTTTCTGTTAGGTATTTTAATGACAGACAGCAATACAAAACAACCAGGGCATCACCCAAAGAAAGGATTCAACACCCAACAGCACACCACAGCTGTGTTTGAGAAGATTCCATTTTATATGCAGGGCTGCTTTTCTGAGAGGGCGTCAGAAAAATGTCACCAACTCTGTGACTACATATATATATATATATACACACACATATATACGTATATATAGGTACATATATAGGTATATATATTATATATACATATACATGTATATATACATATATATACACATATATACACGTATGTGTGTGTGTATATATATATATATATATATATAGAGAGAGAGAGAGAGAGAGAGAGAGTGAGAGAGAGAGAGAGAGAGAGAGATCAGGGGACAGGAGAGATGAGTCAGCGGTTAAGAGCATTGGATGTTCTTCTAGATGTCCCAGGTTCAATTCCCAGCACCCACATGGTGGCTCACAACTCTCTGTAACTTCCTGTACACCCACACACAGACATGCAATCAAATCACCAATGTACATAAAATAAAAATAAAAATAAATCAGATTTGTTGTAAAATGATTTATAAGCCCTTCACTGTTTTATCTGTAGCATGCTAATGAGAAAAATATTAGCACGGCCATTTTCTACATGAAAAATATAAACATATAAGATAAAATATAAGTCACTAAAATATATACACAATTATTCATTAATAATGAAGAACATATGTAAAAACAGAACATATACACCCTAATCACCTTCATAACCATTAATTACAAAAGGAATATAGATGATGATGTAATATAGAGACAATAAATCAAGTATTCTTCTCTACTGATGGGACCCGAAAGGTAAACCTTTCTGAAGGCAATCTGGTAATGCGAACCTACACGTATAGTATCTCTACAGCCTTCTGATACTAATGTCAACTCTATGAATACATCACATGGAGATAACAGATGTGTAGAAATGTATATAAAAATTCTCATCACAGTAGTTTTTATAATAACAATGAACAGCGACCTAATCAACTAAGGGTAGACTGACTGCCTATGCCGTGGGGATGTGTCAATATAGGGGCACGTCAAATGATGTTTGGGGAATTGACAATAGTGTGGGGCGATGTGGATTGTACAGCTGGGTATGTGCTCGGAAAAATCTCAGGGTTGGCAAAAGGTAAAGAGAGGCTAGGCTGGAGGGAAGAAGGTGACCATGTTACAAAAGAGATGGTCTCTCGTGACAGGAGAGAGACCTGTGCAGTGTCACTACATCACACACACACACACACACACACACACACACACTTAAAAATTATGTTAAAACATCTTTTTAAAATGGCCATAAAATTGTGAATCAGAAAACATTAAGAGTTACTCCAAAAGGTAATTGTCATGAAACCAGGGTGGGCATAGCTAGACACTGAATTTTTCTCTGAGTTTTCTGGTCATCAAGGGCAATTTGAAAAGATATGGCTTTAAAGGATGTCACGAGGAGAATTCAATCATAATTATATATATAATTATAATGTCGTATTCAGTTGTAATTAGTGTGGGGAGGGGCGTGTCTCACACTCTGACTTTTGAAAGTTTCTATCAAATTTAGTAAATCAAGAACTTTCTCTTAGAAAAGGACTCTCCCAGCATCAGCATCAATATAGAAACACACAGAAGCACACCCGTACAGAAAGGCTTTCATGATGTTTTATATTGTGTTACAGCTCAGAGAAGAATACATGTTTATCACACACAAGACCCTGGGTTCAAGTTTTAATCGATAGTAAGCACCAACGACGGCAGAGGCAGAATGTCAAAAACATTCACAGCCAACCTCAACTAACTATGAAACAGGCAGTTAAGATGTCTAAAACTAGAGGCTTTTTCTTTTTTCTTTTTTTTAACTGAAATTCAGGATTCTAGGCAAGAACACATTCAAAGAAATTCATAACACTGAAAGATCTAAAATACTCATTTAAAGACATGAAACTTGAAATCAGGAGAAAAGAGACTTGCCTCAAATGTATTTGGAAGCTATTGCTTCAGTATGCTAGGCCAGCACACAGAGATTTCCAAGACAGGTTCTCATGTGTGCTCCATTGGTGTGACTAGAAGATCCTGGGTTTCTTATTTGCATTCCAGACCTTGCTAGCTGGGAAACCAAAGAATGGTTCATTTCTTAGCCATGTCAGGGATCTTGCTTACTGTACTCAGTCTATGCTGATGATCTACTCAGAGATAGTAGGCTTGCTCCCTTCCTGGATGTGTGTCTAGATGTTGATGGGTGTGAGTGAGATATAGCTTCAACATCTGACACCCGTTGGTCGCAGGGTTGAGTTAATAGGACCCTGGTAGGGAAAGAGGTTTGCTAGTAGAACTGGGCTTGAGTTTTACTTTTGGTTTTTAATCTATGTTTTTCCTTCTCATACTTAGCAAAACAAAACAAAACCACTTTAGCCTTAGAGGAGCAGGACTCATTCATAACCACCCTCAGGCCTATGGTCCTCCAGTGAGCCTGCTGATTCAACAGTCTGGAGTCCATCAATTCCTTCCCCTGGGGCCTTTGAAATAACTGTAATTAGCCCTTATCTGGTCATTAGGATACAAGAGAATCATACACAGGAGCCAAAGGACAATAACCTAGGGGGAAGTCTGTCTTTGCACCAAGGACTACAGGTTCCTCAAGCAAGGACTGTTTCCTGCTTGTGTCTTGCATAAAGTTGTCTGTTCACTGGTCTCCACAGATACCAACCAAGAAACAGGTTCTGGTTCTGACAGACTTTCAGTGAACAAGTGTCTGGGATTCCTCCCGGAGTCCTACATGAAGGGACTCTGCTGACCGGGGAAGGGGAAAAACCTGAGGCTGGGTGGAAGAGGGCCTGAACAATGAGTGGGGCAGATGGAGAAGAAACCCAGGAGGTTCTTACTGATGAAGGTGGGTGAGTCTGCTCATTCCCACAGCTCCCTCAAGCTACCACAGGCACAGTGACACACTTAGTCTGCTTAAAGATACACTGCCCTGTTCAGCAGCATCACACTGGTAACTGGACATCAGTCATCAAGGAACTATTTATACCATGAAAATCAGTAAAAATCTACAACGGAGTGCTTTCTCTTCTCCTCTTACCTCCACCCAGCACATAGCAACATCTGCATACATGCTGCATGTGACCATGTGAAGGGTGATGAGAGCCATGCCCCACCCCCTCTAGCTGTTGTGTGTTGGTCACAGCCCTTACAAATCCCTTCCAGGAACGGCCTTAAGCTCCAGGGAACAGTCATAGCCTAGGTCTGCTCCTTTCTCCGGGGCAATATCCTTATCAACTAATCACCTCAGGGAGTGGAATAGTATGACCAGTTCCATGTAAGATAACTTTAACACACACACACACACACACACACACACACACACACACACACACTTCCATCCTGCATAGTAAAGGGAATTTTGGCTGGCTCCAGTATTTGTACTCCAACCAGCACTTCCTTCTGGCTTCCGCTGTTGAAAGGAGGAGAGGAGAGTCACTGTGGCACGGTCTCCCCCCACCCCACCCCCCCGCAACCCCCCACGTGATTCTCTTTCCTTGATATGGAAGGATGCACGAGCTTCTTTTCATACCTAATTTCAACAGTGTCCTGAGCAAGTTTGAGGACATGGCTTTCAAGTCTCAGGCCCATCTGGAATGGGGATGCCAGTATCCAGGGAGCTAGGGCAGAAGGAGCAAGGTTGGGGGTCAGCCTGGGCTACACAGTGAGGTGAAGGTCAGCTTGGACTATAGAGGGAGTCTTGCCTTAACAAGTAAATGCTAAGCACACTAGCAAACATCTGGCCCAAGTCTCTAAGAGAGATTACCCCTCTTTGTTTATTACTACGCAACTGTTCGTACTTCTCTCCTTCTGCAACTCCACATGCACATCTTAGGTCCCCCGATCCCATTTCTTGGGCTTTGATCTCTTGATTTGGTTCCTATGACTGGGCTACTTTTACATTTGGTTTTCAAAGCCACTTCTTTTTAACTGACTCAATGGATTATTTTGGTTTAGGATGCATCTGAGTTCTAGGATGCCTTTTAAAATTTTTGATAGTGTCTTTGTTTGTTTGTTTGCTTGTTTTAATATTCTGGTAGCATTGACTTCTTGGTGGTTTTCTCTTCTTCTCTCCTGGCCTGATGAGTCTCATGTGTTAGCTTCTGGGCAATTCCACTAGGCTCCCTCCAGGGACTCAGCAAGGGTATCACCATCATCTGCTGCAGCCGGACGGACTGCGTCCAAAAGCACTGCCCTACACTCCAGCTCGTGCTCTGTCCCCACATGTCCCTAGCCAGTCTCTCTCTCCCTGTTTCTGTCCTTCTGTCCTTCTCTGTGCCCATCCTCTTCTCTGTCCACATGTTCACATCTGTCTGTCTGTCTGTCTACTTATCGCCTCTACCCTTTCTCACAAGCCCTCACTCCTTTCCCTGCCCCAGATAAACCCCCTTATAGCAGATCTGTTGCATGGTGTGATTTCTCAGGGGGACCCCTTGGTATGGGCCCACCAGTCACCCCTCACTGCACTATATTTCATAGCACTGGGGAGACATTACTGCCTTCTGTGGCTCAGCCGGTGAAGTTCCATAAGCCGGGGGTAGGGTGTAGAAAGAGGGAACCTGCCAGTATAGGAATGTGTCTTAGTCACTTTTCTATTCCCGTGATAAAACACCATCACCAAAACAACTTCAAGGTTTTAGGTTGATTTTTATTATTTAAGAGTGTTTTTGCCTCCATGTGTGTCTATGCACCACATGGATGCCTGGTGCCTGTGGAGGTCGAGAGCCTCCCTGTGGGTGCTGGGATTCAAACCTGTGTCGTTCACAACACTTTGCCCTTAAACACTGAGCAAACCAATGACCCAGCCCATGACCGAGACAACTTACAAAAGAAAGCACTGGGCGTATGATTTCAGAGGGTTAGAGTCCATGATGGCTGAGTGAAGATGAGGTGACCAGAACTTCTGAAAGCTCAAGTCTTAATCCATAAGCAGGAACCAGACAGCACTCTAGGGATAACGAGAGTCTTTTAAAACTCAAAGCTCATCCCCAGTGACACACTTCCTCTGAAGATCAAGGTGTCACTTAATCTTTCCCAGACATGTTCCCAAGTATTCAATCAGATAAGTCTCCGGAGGCTATTCTTTCAAACCACCACAGAAGGAATTGCTTCATGGGCCTTCAGTACAGTAGTAGCACACAGGTCCCCTCCAGTCCCTGGCGAGGCATCAGGATAGGAGCTCCACTGTCTCCTCAAGTCCAGTTTCTCAGCTGATTTGGTGAGGGTAGCCAGCACAAATGCTGGTTGACCTTTCCCCTGGGGCCATGAATGTGAAAGGCCAAGCATAGGTCTCACCACAGTGAGCATCATCCCTAAGCCTTCCAGCCTCAGGTACCCAGAGAAGAAACCCCCACCCTAGCCATTTCTGTCCAGTCTCCATCAGACCAGGGATAGCCTTCTAAAACGGTGTAAATATAAATGGCTCCCCTCCCTTGGCTTGTATATTGAATGCTTGGTCCCCAGCTAGTGGCACTGTTTTGGAAGCTGGGATCTAGCTCAAGGAAATGACTCTGCCTTTGACAGTTAGGCCTCATCCTTGATCCCATTCTTTCTGTCTACCACATAGTGAGCAGGTTCTGCCACGTGATGCCATGATGCCCTGCATTATCACAGGCCCAGACCCAGAACTATGGACGGAAACCTCTGTAGCTCTGAGCTAAAATAAATCTCCCCACTTTAGTTTTCTGAGGTATTTTACCACAACGGCAAAAGGTCTAACATAGCTTCCCTTCTCCAGGGTCTACCCCCATGGGTCCCATCAGGAGAACTGACTATCAGGTCATGAATCTACCACATTAGCAAAACCTAGACAATCCCCAAATGTCTTTTAATAGAAAGGACATACTTGATCTGTTGGCCCTGACTGATTCCTCATTTACTACTGAAATGATTTAACTTGTGTTTTCCTCTGATTTCTTTAGGGAGAAAAAAAATCTTCAAAGTTGTAAGTGTTAAAGAAATATCCTGGGCTCATTGGATTTCCTTTCAAATTGCGTTTATGGGCCAGTAAGATGGCCAAGTGGGTAAAGCTGTATAAAGCTGTATGCCTCTAAGCCTGTTGATCTTAATTAAAACCTCAGGGCCCACAAGGAAGAAGGAAGGAACCAATTTATCCTCTGACCTCCACATACATATTGTGGTATAGTTGTGCACACACACACACACACACACACACAATAAATAAATAAATGTAACTTAAAATTAAATTTGTGTTTATAAGGGGAAACGTGGTTAAAAAGGCAGTGTATAGCGAATGCATTATGTGTATATGTCTCCCACATCTCCAGGCACATTAAATAAAAACAAAACCAAAAAATGTCTGCATGGGTAAATACCATACATGTTTATAAATAACATATCTTTTCTTGTCTGTATCATTTAATAATTCTTACTGATAAAAGACAAAATAATCATTCTGCCCAGTTGTTCACTCAGCAAACACAGGAGAAATAGACACTGTTGGACTTTCATAGACGTTTTCAGAACGAAGGAGATGGTTAAGCAAAGCTGGGCATTTCCATCCCAGAGTCTATAAAATGAGCTCCCCTCTTCTCAGTGGACTCACCAGGCTGTTGATAACCTGTGGAGACAAAAGACCAGAGTCACCCAGGAAGGACTTCACCTAGGATGGCGCTGAGCCAGGAACAAAGCTCAGAGGCAATGATCAACCAAGGCCCCAGGTCCCCTCTCACCATCCAATAAGAGCACAAGTGTCCTGTGTGGTCCCTCTCAAGACAGAATCACTTCCTGACTGTTTTGACTCCTGCACCAGGCAACTTTAAGTTGCCTGGCACTTAGAAGCTGCTCAACAAACTCTGGTTGGCTAGATTCATTCTCTGCTCACTTGATAGCACAGTGTGTGTTGATAGACGGCTCTGCTGTGCTATGGCTATCCTGGGGCTTGCAATAATTCTCTCTAGCCTGGAGAGTGAACTTCAAGTTGCACGGGAAGATCTCCGTTCAACAGAAGGCTTCACGCTTCACGGTTCTTTGGGAGATCTTGGACCCTATTGGTTCATCCAGAAGATTTTGTTTTAAGGAGCTATGCTCCATGGCAATGGGTGTGGCCCAGAAGTTGTCAGTCTCCTGAGACAGAGACACAGAAAAGACTGTGTTGGCTGTAGAGAGAGCCCAAGGTTCTACGAGTATCCTTCTGATTCCAACTCTATCGCAACCTCAGTTAGGCGATATTGTGTAATGTTGTCTGTTCCTTCCCAAGTGTTCCTCTGCCCCAAGGTCATCCCCGGGCCCATTAAAGTTCCCCTTCAAGATTGCCAAGTATGATTCAAAGGAAAGATTGGGTGTGTTTTTGCAGGACTCCTCAGGAAAGCCCATAGGTGCTGTGTATAGGAGAGTCTGGTGGACCTGCGTCCTTGATCTGTCCCACAGGCTTCTGGAAGACCTAGCCCCAGGGAGAGACGCTTTTGCAGGACTGGTGGTTTTTAAAGGGCAGTCAAAAATTCTGCAGAGGTAGTAGCCTCTCAAGAGGGAGGTAGCATTAGAGACATAGAGTATAGGGCTGGGTCTGGAGGCTCTCTGCCTTTACTGTTTGGCTCCTGAGCATGTCTGGGGTGAGGGCTGGCCAGCTTGGGGCAGCAGGGCAGTTCTCAGGGAAGCTGAGAGCAGTAGTTCCTTAAGGAAGGCCACAGAAGCGTTACCCCAGTTTCAGAACCATAGTGACCACATGTGCACATACCAGCCAGAGAGCAGCTCCGGTCTGAAACCACTTCTGAGCCGAGTGAGCTGCCCCTCTGGCAGAAGCTAGAACCCCATTGCTGCAAGCCACATTTTATAGAGTTCTTTTATTAGTCTCCCATGTAACCCATAGCCACATCATAAAATTAAATACCCCATTCTGTACATCAAGTCCACTGGCTTCTTGAGCCCTGATTAACACCGGGCTTTTCCTTCTGGGGTTGTGTTACAGTAACATTGTAACTGACAGTGAAGAACTCTTTGCTAGGAACAGTCAAATCCTCCAGGCTCACAAGGCTTATTCTCAAATCACAGTGTGTCACGGGTGTGTCCCTCTTTCTCTGAAGTCCTTTTGGCAGCTTCTCAATAATTCCTCTCTGTATCTTTCATCCCCTCTTCTCCTTCCATTCGACCTCTTGAATTGCCTCAGAGCCAAGTGCCTGTAGTGCTTGCCCAGAGTCACAGGTCAGGGTAGCCCCAACTCACCCCCGAGAATAAATTTAGCCTGTGGGTAATATCCCAGGTGGAGAAGTTATCTTTAGCCTGGCAGAGGTGGAGAGTCAGTCCAGGCCACAGTGCAAACAGCAGAGTTAGGAGGTGAGAGGAAGGAAGCCAGTCTCCCACCCCTGGCCTACAATATGGCATTCAAGTGTGTTCCCGGGTGACAGAGAAATAAAAGTCACTGTGCTTTCCAAAACATGAAGAACACCTGAGAACAGTGGTCTGTTTCTCTCCTTCCTACGAACAGAAAAGATGTCTGCATTGTGGGTCAGCCACATAAAACCTCAAACACATGTTCTTTAAAAAGAGCATCAAGCCAGCGTAATTTCCAGCCTTCCTCGGTCCTATCTGTTTACTGCTTGTTCATTAGTTTTGTTGCCTGCAGGTGTAAAGGTTTAAGACATAAGAAAAAAAATGTGTGGGGGGGGAAAAAAAAGCCCTCCATGGAACACTCAGGTGGCTTGAATTAAGGAAAGGACCAGGAATATTCTATTTTAAAACTGGAGTACTTCTGTTCACTCCAGGAGCCCCAAGTGTTGAACTCGCTTTGATAGCAAGAAAATGCTAGACATCACAGGAGGAGACACTAATAACTTGCCTTAGGATTGCACTTGCGTAAGAAATGCTTTGGCTGGTCTGGTGGCCCAAGTCTAGTTACTTGGGAGGCTGATTCGGGAGGAGCACAGGTTCAGGGCTGTCTGGGCTACAGAGTGAGTTCAAAGCCAACCTGGGCAACTCAGTGGGAACCAGTGTCAAAAACAAAGGGGGAGGGGGAGGAAGAAGAAGCTAGGACTATAGCTCAGTACCTAGCAGACATGAGACCCTAGGTTCAGTTCAATCTCTAGAACTACTGAAAAGAAGAAAGAAAGAAAGACAGCAAGGAAGGAAGGAAGGAAGGAAGGAAGGAAGGAAGGAAGGAAGAAAGAAAGAGAGGAAGGAAGGAAGGAAGGAAGGAAGGAAATAAGGGATGGACAGAGGGAAGAGAGAAAGCCCTTTCACTCACTAAAATCCTCCCTGTCACAGTCTGTACCCAGAGCCTCCTGTTTGGTCTTCACTGTAGAACAATTCATTAAAATCTTTCTGTCAAAAACTCTGAACACTTGCTGGTTATGATTAGGGTAAATTCAGAGCCGAGGCTGAACTTGAGCTGAGTTCTGACATGTCTGAGCATGTCTGACAGCTGTGTGAGAAGCTCTCCTCTCCTGGGAAGAAGCCTGTGCTCTGGGACAGGAGACATCGTCCCAGTTAATCCAGGAAGACGGTCTTAGATGCTGGGGAAAAGCAACTGATTTCAGTATCTTTTAGTCACAGAAGCTTTGGACTTCTACCCGAGTCCCATTGGGAGCAATGAGACCATGAGAAAGAATTGGAAAGACAACTTGTAAGATCTTGTGTGAAGCAGAGCATAGAGCTTGGAGCTCTGATACTAGACTATCACACAGTAGGGAAAAAAGATAGGGTTTTAAGTGGCCAGACAGCCCAGTAGGACTGGGCCCCAGGGATGCTTGGGCCTAGCAAGCCTTTGCTTTAAGAAGGCCGTGGGGTACAGTACCCCTGGAAAGTCATTGGTACTTGAGAACCTAAGAAAAGTGAGCTTCCTTTGATGTGGGCCTCAACATGAAACCTCTTTGTAGCCTTTCCTTTTTGATCTTGTGTGAGGACACTCCGGTTCTCCTGCTCCTCTCTATGACTCCTCCTCCCCCAAATGTGACATGACAGAGTAACCACAGACCATTTACAAAAACTTCAGTGAGCATCTACCCACCACATAATTGCTAGATCTCCATCAGTTATCAATCATCCTGTGAGCCGCCCTGACAGTCTATTGATACTTACTGAAATGGCTTATCCAAGCTGTGGCCAACTGTGACTCCTCCTTGGATCTTTCTTCAACTGTCCTTGCTCTACACATGCCTTGTCTAGGTATTAAGGAAGAGGTCCAGAGCATAGTAATCCATGCTGTCTTAGGACCTAACATCATTCAGAACATGAAAGACTAGATAGATCTACGATTCTCAAAACCAATGAACTGTAATCCTCGTCTCCAGAGCATGAGGTAAATATTGACTACAAATGAATCAACTTCATACCAACCTTTAGGAACATCATAAAAATACAAAATATTGAATCTTTGAAATAAGAAAGTGTTATATGAGAGAGAGAGAGATGTTTCACATAGGCTTGCCTTAAACTCATTATGTAGCTCTGCTTCGGATGCTGGTTTTACGTGGTGCTGGAGGCTGAACCCAGGACTTCATTCCTGCTGTGAGAACACTATCACCAAAGCTTCATTCTGAGCTCTGAAGAGGTTCTCAATGATGAGAACTTGTACCTAGGAGGGAGATAATTAATTAAGCAGTATATGACTGGATATAGAATTTTCTTTCTATAACTGCTTTGGCTCATTGTTTGAGACAGGGTCTCACTCTGTAGTCCTGGCTGACCCAGAACTTGCTATGTAGACCAAGCTATCATTGGTCTAATAGTGATCATAAGGCCTGCCTCCGCCTCCCAAGTACCAGATTATTTTATTTTATTTTGAGTTTGACTCCTATTAAATCAAAACTGACTCCTCTTTTTATTCTATGAATCTTTTGTCTACACGTATGTCTGTGCACCTTGTTCATGCCTGATATTCACAGGCGTCAAAAGAAGGCATCAAGATGCCCTGAAACTGGAGTTACAGACAATTACGAGCCACCATGTGGGTGTTGAGAATTAATCCCCTGTCCTCTGGAAGAGCAGCCAGTGCTCTTAACTGCTAAGCCAACTAACTCTCCAGCCCCTAATTCTATTTTTGAAAGTATATTTATATATTACTTTTTATCAATCTTCTAAAAATCTAGTTAAAAAACAAAACAAAACAACAGTACACAACCCTAACCCCCTAAGCAATGGGCCTAGAAAGTGCCTTTTGCTGATGTGGTACCCGTAGGATCAAATGTCCAGCGTGCCCTGGCTCCATGGAATGGCTCACTGCACTCAAAATGGATTGTGCAATGACTGCCTGGCTCGAAGCCCTCACAACTCTTCCCCCATAACGAGGGCAACATGACTTCCGTTTGTTGACTGGTCGCTAGGTCCAGGCCCTGGGACTAATCCTGCTTCTTGTCTGGAGGGATTTTAAGGGCTAGCAGCTTGGGTTACTTAGGCTCAGCCAGCCTGGTTGCTAGGCCTGTTCTAATCTTTTATGTTCTCTTGGCAGAGTGGTCTAGGCCTTCCCTGGTGAGAACACAGATGACCATTTTTAGCTTGCCTGGTCTTGAAATCCACGAAGGGATAAATAAGACACCTGTGAGATGAAACATCCCCCCCCAACATACACTCCTATGTATTCACCAACCACAGTTACTAAACACGTCTTGTGTGTACAATAAATAGCAAGCTGGGCCTGGGTCAAAGCAAGTCTGAAGGGAAGGACTTTACCAGGACAGTCTAATAATACAGCCAGGTGGAGCCCAACTCTGAAGAGCCCCGAGGTAGGCAGAGAGGCAGGTTTGGTATGAACGAGGCAAAAGGAAGGATTGATTTTAGGGAGATAAAGACTGAGTCTGGGGGGGATCCAAGAGAGAGAGAGAGAGAGAGAGAGAGAGAGAGAGAGAGAGAAGATGATTGTTAGACATCTGGGGGTGGTGGGATTTCAGTAGCTGCAAGCAGACTGTTCCAGATCAAGGAAGTAGTCTAATGAAGGCAACCCCATCATCACAGAATTCACAGTCGCTGGCCTTCTGCCCTCCCACTCCTTAGCAAAGCAGAAGGTGAAACCAGCTTGCCCCCAGAGTCAGTTTTACGCAGGGCTTGTTCTGTCTGAAACGTCTACCTTCCCACCACCGTGTCTAGCGAGCATCTACTTGTGTTAGTTATATTACTCTTTGCTGCGATGCAAAAAGCAGCTTAAGGAAGCAAGGGTTCACTTTGGCTCGGGCTTTGAAGGAATGTCAGCAGAACATCGAAGGCATGGCAGTGGGAGTGTGAGGGTCACCTTGCACCTCAGTTAAGAAACAGGGATGAACGCTAGTGTTTAGCTTGCTTCTTCATATTCAGTCCAGGACCCCAGCTCATAGGAGGGGGCTGCTCACATTCAGGGTGGGTCTTCCCTCTTTAATTAACCCTCCCTGGAAGCATCCTCACAAGCCCCAGCCATCTTATCTCCTAGGTGATTCTAAACCAGCCAGGCTGACAATGAACACATGACCCCCCTTTTCAAGACTATGACACCTCAGTGACCTTCTCTGGCAGGGTGTTAGCCCCTTCCACTGTTCTCAGCACCAGAAAGGTAGGAAAAGCCAGACGTTAAGCAAGTGGGCTTTGATTCTATTTATTCAGGTTGTGCATACCTCTCTCTCTCTCTCTCTCTCTCTCTCTCTCTCTCTCTCTCTCTCTC
>JADRCH010000065.1:5947873-5973077 GCA_019843965.1 Rhynchomys soricoides | reverse complement strand
AATAATAATAATAATAATAATAATAATAATAATAATAATAATAATAATGGATTCCTTGCTCTGGAAGATAAGAAAACACTGAACCCATGTTTTCCTAGTCTCTAAAGAGGAAATACACTGCCCCCCAACCAGACTTCATGTGGTGGGGGTGCTGATACAGATCTGTGCTATTAGAATCCATTGGTTCTCTGCCTAGCAGACATGTAATATTAATACAATTCCTATTATCGTCATCTGCCAGAACCATTCCCCCTTCTGCTGCATGGGATGTAAATTCCTCTAAGAGAAGCAGTTCTGTCTGTGAAATTCCCGTAGCAAACCCTTCTGGTAAGCCAGCACTATAGGATTTCATACTTGCCTGCTGGAAACATAACGAGTCCCTGCGGAGACCAAAGGGAAAGCAGGAGGCGGCTCAGCAGGCTCTCAGAAGGTAATAATTGCTGGGGCAGGGGCACACCAAACGATACCCCTGTGGCTTTAAAAGACATTGTAACTTGCCCAAGCATCCTCCTCTTTTCCCAGAGTAGATTGTAACGGTAGAGAAATTAGCTTACTGAGAGCAAGATTGAGGGACAAAGCTTTAGATGGAGTTGTATTAGATAAGATCAGTCCATTTGGCATAAGGAACTGTACCTCAGTTCCGGTGTCAACAGTTAACTAAAGAGATTAGGTTAGACATCATGGTCCTGAATCTTCTGGAGTTCACAAAACCTTCGGGACTCTGACATAAGCAGTGGGTTCCTAGCTCCAGAAGGGACACATGCACCAGACACAAAATCCATATCATTTTCCTTACAATGCAGAGACTTCATCTTTGTAGAAGAAAAGAAACTGAACTTGAATCTCTCCAGGGTCCTTTAGGCTTAATTGACTTCAAGCAATTGAGGAAAGGCCTTGACTATGCCTAAAAGCCTCTGTAAGTCAGTGAAGGATGCTGTGAAGATGGTTGATTTAGGTACCCATTTGAGCCTTTGTTTGCAAAGCAGCATCCCCAAAAGCAGTTCTGCAGATAGGCAGCATGAAACTATAATTCAGTTGTTTTTCTTCCTAGGAGAAGGAGAATGCAGTCCACAGGAATAGAGTGAACAAGGAGAAAGCCAGAAGTATGGCCAAAACACGCAGACAGCACAGAACTAGGAACTGACCTAACACACCTGGGAGAGCAAGCAGCAAGAGGAGCCAGATAGCATCTAGCAGGCCATCTTCCCACAGCCTGTGCAGGCTGTACTGAGGGTATGTGCTTGTTTGTTCGTTTGTTTTGACAACTTGACACCTGAGAAGGGGGAACCTCAATTGAAAAAATGCCTCCTTCAGATTGGCCTATGGGACATTTTCTTGATTGATGTTTGACATGGAAAAGCTCATCCCACTGTGGGTGGTACCACCCCTGGGCAGTGGTCCTAAGGTGTGTAAAGAAGCAAACAAAGCAAGCCTTGAGGAGCAAGCCAGTAAGCAGCACTCCTCCATGGTCTCTGCATCAGTTCCTGCCTCCAGGTTCCTGCCCTGACTTCTTTTAGTGATTGATTATAAATTGTAAAATGAAATAAACCCTTTTCTCCTCAGGTTGCTTTTGGTCCTGGTGTATTCCCAGCAATAGACACCTAAGACAGAGCCCTTCTTCCTGCCTCAAGGTTGGCCCTACCCATCTCTCCATTGACCAGGCCATACAGTGAAGGTGACCTAGAGCAGGGCTGTGGGTGACCTGTCAGGCCTCAGGCAAGAAAGTCTTCTCAGTACTATAAACCTTGGGATTTGGAGACTTACTTATCCCTACAGTGGAGCCAAACCCAATTTACCAATCCATCTTCATCCCCGGGAAGAAGAGAAATGTGGATGTCCAGAATGGCCCTCTCTAACTTATAGTCACAGGTTCTAGGATGAGAAGTCAGCAGGGTGACGTGGACTCTTCCTACATCTCCTTGAAACCTCCTCTCCTCTTGCTGACACTGTCAACTGGGTCCCTCTGTGACTACTATGACCAGGGTCCGCTAGAACTCAGGGGAAGGCCAAGGGGCCCATCAATCATGCCTTGTGTAGTGGATTAAATGGTAGCCTCTAAGAAGAGATGTCCAAGAACGCCCAAGTAGACTTTTATTTGAAAAGGATACCTGCATATGTAATGAAATTAAAGCTGTCTTAACGGGATCATCCTGGATTGCTAGATGCAGCTTAGCACCAGTGACCACTGTTCTTAGAAGAGAAAAACTGATGTCAGAGGCGAGAATGGAATGAGCCCTTCATGAGACAAAGAGACTCTACAGCCAGCAAAGCAGAAAGACTCAAAAGAAAGTGCTCTGTGACAGTCTTTGGAGAGAATCTGTGATCCTATGAACGATTAGCTTCAGACTTCTTGATTATGGAACGGTTCTGAATAAAATTCTGTTGGGTTGAGCTGCCTAGATCACAGTAATTTGTTCTAGTAACCCTGGAAATCTAACACCCCGTCTTAGCCAAATACCTTTTCCTTCTGTTCTCTCTTGGACAGAATTCTTAAAGGTAGAGGCTACTGACCGGCACACTAATGGACTGGGAAGGAAGCCTGCCTTTCTCCCTAACTGGTCCCCAGGGCAGGGCCTCAATTATGTTTTGACCGGGTGGGGGATGCCAGCTCACAAAACCTGACTGGCCTGCTTCCTCTCAGAGGAGACACCAGGCATGAGAGAGGCTGAGTCTTTGATTATGGACGGTGCAGAAAGTAACGTTCTAAATAAATAACTCCTGGAATCCAAGTTCAGGGAGGTACACAGCCTCAGACCCTAGGGTGGAGAGAGAACCTGAGGTCTGCCCATTCTGGGGGGTGGGGGGAGTGTGTCTAGAGGTGCATGAGAGCCAGAGGATTTTGTTTGGTTGGTAATTTTTTATTTATACAGGGGACCGTCCAGGGGCTGATCCCACAGCTTCAATTCCTGTGGCTCTCACTTCTCTGCAGAACTGTGTTATTTGGCTCTTTAGTTTTGCATTATGGAATATGGACTTACTGTGCACGTATAGCTGGGTTCATGTAAACCCTTGAAAACCTGAGTAAAGGATCCCACAGTGTACATCCTTTTATTTTGTGCATTTCACTTTATTTTGAGCAAGGGTTTTGATCCATAGCCCAGCCTGACTTTGACATAATTATGTCGTCCAGGTTGCACTCCCTGCTTCAACCCCTTGACTAATAGAGCTGTAAATGTGTACACCCAAGCCTGGCTCCATGCAGGGGCTTTTGGTTTTGTTTTGTTTGTTTGTTTATGGGTATTAGTATTTTCCCTGCATGTATGTCTATGCCTCGTATACATTCCGAATGCCCAAAGAGATCAGAAAAGGACATAGGATCCTCTGGAACTGGAGTTACATATGGTAATAAGCTGTCATGTGGATGCTGGGAATTGAACCTTGATCTCTGGAAGAACAGCAAATGCTCTTAGCAGGTAGGACATGCTGAGCCACCATCTCTGCAGCCCCCTCTCCCCTACACTTTAAATTGTTTTCTTTTTTAAGATTTATTTATTTTATATGCATTGGTATTTTGCTTGCATGTACATCTATGAAAGTGCCAGATTCTCTGGAACTAGAGTTATAGACAGTTATAAGCTGCCACATGGGTGCCAGGAATTGAACCCTTGTCCTCTGGAAAAGCAGACAGTGTTCTTAACCACTGTCTTAGTCAGGGTTTCTATTCCTGCACAAACATCATGACCAAGATGCAAGTTGGGGAGGAAAGGGTTTATTGAGCTTACACTTCCATGTTGCTGTTCATCACAAAAAGAAGTCAGGACTGGAACTCAAGCAGGTCAAGGAGCAGGAGCTGATGCAGAGGCCGTGGAGGAATGCTGCTTACTGGCTTGCTTGCTTCTCCTGACTTGCTCAGCCTGCTTTCTTATAGAACCCAAGACTACCAGCCCACAGATGGTCCCACTCACAAGGGGCCCTTCCCCCTTGATCACTAATTGAGAAAATGCCTTACCGCTGGATCTCATGGAGGCATTTTCTCAACTGAAGCTCCTTTCTCTGTGATAACTCCAGCTTGCGTCAAGTTGACACACAAAACTGGCCAGTACAACCACTGAGCCAACTCTCTAGCCATCCATATTAATTTACATTAATTTAGTGTATTGTGTAGAGGTCAGAGGGCAACCTTTGTGAGTCAGTTCTCTCTGGCTACCATGTGGGTGCTAGGGGTCGAACTTGTCATTAGCGTTGGCAACACTCCCTTTAAGCTACTGAGCCAGCTTGCCAGCCCACTGTCATTTTAAACACCTCAAGATGCATACTCACACCAAATATCTTTTTTTGTTTGTTTGTTTGTTTGTTTTGTTTTTCAAGACAGGGTTTCTCTGTGTAGCCCTGGCTGTCTTGGAACTCCCTCTGTAGACCAGGCTGGCCTCGAACTCAGAAATCCTCCTGTCTCTGCCTCCCAAGTGCTGGGATTAAAGGTGTGTGCTACCATGCCCAGCCCTTTATTTTTAACATTTTCATGAGTTTTTTTTGTTGTTGTCGTTTTTTTGGATTTTTTAAGAAATACTGTTCTTGAATGTAATTGCATGTGCATAAATTGTTTACTTCTAATTTTTTTCTACAGTGTTTTCAATAATCACCATAGAAATCTAGGAACAACTAACCCTGGAGTGTTTCCTAAGGAAATAAGTTGTTTGCCTTTTCTTCATCAGTAAGATTCACATCTTGCTTCCTTTTGATGAGTTTAATTCACATTTTCATTCATTTCAAGCTTACCTTTTAATTCTTGGGTTGGGCAGGACTGGGGGAAGCTTGCACATGAAGGACAGTGAGCAGGTAAGGTCAGTAGGTAGCAAACTGGGGCACTGAGAGGAAAAGGAGAGTGAAAAGGAGGGAAGCCACAGGAGACACTAGGCCAGGCACTGTAGCAGTAAACCCCTTTAAGGCTTGAAAACCAAGATGGGGGACGCCAGATTGCAGAAGAATTTGACTTTGAGTGTCCTTCTTACCTCTACCTGCCACCTGCACCTGGGAAGCCACAGGTGACATTCCTGACTGAATTCTTTGTCTGCACAATTCCCTTGATGTGGCTAGGAGTCCTGTGCCTTCCCATACCTCCCTCTATCTGTTTGTCAGGCTCAGAGTCAGCTGCTTTGCAAAGGAGGAAAAAGATAAAGCAGATATCACTCCAGAGCCAGGGGGACTTGGGATTCACCCTCCCAGGAAATGACATGGCTGTGCTGAGCTCTGCACCTTCCAGGCCAGAGCGCTTTTGCAGGAAGCATTCCAGCCATTCACTGCCCCAGAGACCAGGACATGAAGGAGCCACTGAAGAACACACTCACTGGATGGAAATAAACTCAGGCTACCAACAAGATAAATACACCGATGGTCCAAATGGTACCTCTTCAACTGACTAGGCCATCATGAAACAGTAGTGCATGCGACAATTCTAGAAGTTTCCAGGAATGAGAGTTAGGTATATTATAATCTTCTGTATCCCTCAGGCTGAATTTCACAACAGCCACTCCAGATGGTTGCAGGCAGTAATTACCTCTATTTTAAGCCTAGAGCAGAAGGACCACTCCCTCAAGGAGATACAACTAGGAATGAAGGAAGCCAAGGAGCTGGAAGCATAGGTCCTCAGACTTGGTGAAGAACCCCTAATCTACTAAACTAGAGCATCACCCTAAAGACTCACAGCTTTTTAAAAAGTGGAACAGAGTCAAAAAACCAAAAAAAAAAAAAAAAAATCCTAGCTCAAAAAGTCACCCACCAATCAAATCATAGACAATCTATCAAAATAAACAATGACATTAACGGATTGGGGCAACAGTGGATTATAACCATGATGATAATACATAGTAGTCATTGAGTAAAATAGGAATGCAGGCCCATGCTACTGTGCATGAGGTAGTAAACTAGAAAAGAAAAGAAAGCTTTTCCTCACAGTAAAATTCCAGTCCACAAATAAGAAAGGATGAAAATGTAAAAAGCATCCTTTGGTTACTAGTACAGAAATAATTATTTCAACCCAGCTAGTTGGTGAAAATTTAATTAGCAACACAAAATGTGCACAGTTTCAGATCACTTCCACACACACTCCACCCCAAACTCTTACAAACTTCACGGAAAAAAGGAGCAATTTCACACTGAATCATCTCTACAAACACCATCTTAACTGCACAGTCAGAATGAATAACCCCATAAGGAATAGGTCACACAGAAACCACTCACCCCCTTCACAGACCCCACAAGGACACTATAGCACCACTGTGGTACCCAAGATGAATGACCTACATCTAGTCAGGAGGGAGCATCAGTCAAACTCAAACTGAGGGACATTTGCATAAAATCCATATGCAGTAGTCAAAGCTCCAAAGTTACAGGAGCCTAGGGAAATCTGAAGGACCATTCTGAGCGAAGGAGACATAAGAGACTGGACAGGTCCGTGTACCTGATGGTTCGGGCCCACCCATCATACAGAACATGACCTGATGCATTGATAAAGCAGGAGTAGCAACTGAAGATTATTGGTAATGATGTTGTATTATGAATTGTCTTACTTTGCTGGTTACATTACCATCGGAAAGGAGCACATTCTCCAGGGTAGAAACTATGTAGCAGGGTATTCAGATTTGCCTGAGGGGAAGTGTATTACTTTTGCAAGTCTTCAAAGTAGCAGGTTTCAAACTTGTCTTTGTCACCTCCTCCAGGAAATGGCTGCCTCAGCCTCCCCTTGACAACAGCTCTCTCATTTTACCTTAAGTAAGCTTAAAATATTGAAATAGCTTTCATTCGAATGAATGCTTCAATAAATACTTTTCATTGATGTTTTTTAAGCAATCCAGTGTGAATGCTGGGTTTCTTAAGAGGGGGCAGCAGGTATGCTTGTTCCCTCAGTGCGAGGTGCACAAAACCAACACCGGCAGGATACCTCCATCTGTCCTGTTCCACTCTCCTCTCTGCTGCTCCCTGATGCACAGCGCATGTCTCTTTTTGTCTGTCAGTGTCAGGCTCACCTTTGCTTCCTCCCTTACACCCTCTCTACTCCTCTCCCTCTTTTCTTCCGGTCCTCTCTTCCTTGTCTTAATGTACATTGTCTGGGTCAGTTCAAAAGGCTGGCTTTTTCTTGATGCCGGTAGAATTCTACAACACCTACTGAATCTGTTATTGAACCGGATATATCCTGACAAACACAGAGAAGGAAAGCGAAGCCGTGCATCTGAGGACGCATGCGCTTACCACATGCTCCTTTCCTCTGTGAAAGGCACGACGTGCATGGAAACGTTCCAAGTGCTCTATATAGATGGCCCTAATATGGATTACAGCTACTTTAACCCCTTTCTCTCAAGCAGACGCCAGGCCCGGGGAATGCTTGGGGTATTTCTACAACATTCCACAAGGACCACAGTGGCCTTCCACTCTAAGTGAAATAGGCTGTGTCCCCAGTTCAAAACTCTGCTATGTTCTGAAGGTTCTTGTTAAAATTGTTATCAAGGGGGCTAGAGTTAAGAGCACTGGCCGCTCTTCTAGAGGACCTGGGTTCAACTCCCAGCGACCACATGGCTTCTCATAACTGTCTGTGTCATTACAGTATTAAGGGTCTCATTTCTCCTACTGGCCTTACTGGGCACTGCATTTATATGTTAAAACATACATGCAGGCAAAACACCCAGTAAATAAAATAAAATAAGTAAAACAAAAGCAATAATGTATAAAAAATTATTAGTTAGATTCTGGAAACATCATAAATTGCAGTTTGATTTCCCAGTTAGGCACAAACTCCCCATGATTAGTGTTGACCGATACAAGCCCTACATATACAAACAATGGGAGGAGCTATAGAGTACATTTCCTATATTAATCAACAACCTTTTCCAAAAAGTTTTTTATTACCTTTGATTATGTATGCATGTGTGGGTACATGGGTATGTCCATGTGAGTGTAGGTGTCCAAGGAGATCAGAGGCGTTATGTATCCATGTGTGTACCTGTATGTGCGGATGTCCATGTGACTGTGGGTGCCCATGGAGGTCAGAGGCATTGGGTTCCCCTGAAGTTGGAGTCATAGGTGAGGCTGAGCTCCATGACATGGTTGCTGGGAACTGAATGCAGGCCCCCAGAAAGAATGGTGTACTGCTCCTAATGGCTGAGCCATTTCTCCATCCCTACCCATATGGGGCTGGCCTAGAAATCAAATTCTTTCATTGTTTAACAGGAGTGGGGGTAGGCGTGGAAAGCCAGTGGGACCCAAATCAGAGCTCAGGCCTGACACATTCCCCTGTCAAACCTGCCCTGTCTCCCCATGCAGGGCCTTCCCAACAAGCATGCTGTACTTGTCTCAGCTTCTCGGGCTCGGGAAGGAACTCTCATCACACAGAGGCCCTCCCCATGTCAACCGCACTAGAACTTAGCACGCTGTAGTCACACATCAAACAAGGCAAGTGCCCAGAGTTCATGGACCTTGTGCCTATAAATGCTACATGACGGTATAGGACTTCTTTCCCCGTCCCCTGGAATTCTGGTGTGGACAAGAATGTGGTGAGAGGTCCTCAGTATGCTAAGCTTGCCCTTTACCACAGCTTTCTACCCTAGCCCTGTGCCCAGTTATTGTATTCTGATCATTGTTTTGCTGTAATTTAATATCCTGTCTGTGTACATACACACACAGACACAATCTGTGCCACTAAATATAGAAAGGTTACCCTTGTAAAAAGCCTGAAAGGAAATTAAGGAACACCGATGTTAATTTACAACAAATATGTATTTCATAATTTCATACATATTCTCATTCAGACTCTTAGTGACACATGGCAAAGTTCTTTCTTTTCTTTTTTAAGATGTATTTATCTTGGATGCCATTACAGATGGTTGTAAGTCACCATGTGGTTGCTGGGAATTGACCTCAGGACCTCTGGAAGAGCAGTCAGTGCTCTTAACCGCTGAGCCATCTCTCCAGACCCATGGTGAAGTTCTTTGGTTTGATATTCCTTTGGAAGCCAAGCATGATGAATTTGCACCTGTAATTCCAGCACTAAGGAGGCTGAAGCAGGAGGATCATGAGTTCAAGGCGAGCCTGTGCTATATTGTAACTTCTAGGCCAGCATATGTGACATGGAGATGCTATCTCAGGACAAAATGTGGACTAGTCTATTTTTCTTGACAGTGAAGAGAAACATGAGACACATCAGTGGGTGTAGGGACCTACTCACGTTTGTGATGGAAACTGATAAAGCCATCTCCAGGGTGACCTCACTGAAAGTAAAATCATCCTTAAAATTCTTATTCTGTGACCAAAAAAGTGAGGGCAGATCTGTCTGGTATTTCCCCTATGTGTTCTTCAAAACAAAGTTTCTCAAGTATTCTGGGACTCGATGTAACATCTGCCAGACAGCTGTTGTAAAGAACGCCAAGGAGATAATCTCTGAGTCTATCGTAATCTTTGTGTTTCTTTTCTCTCCTCATCGAATTCTGGGTCCAAGCCAGTAGATAGACACATGTTCTGAAATTCAAAAAGTCTCCCTTAGTTGCCAGGCTGTTGCCTGAGGACATCTAATGTCTCTCTTGCTAAGCTAGTTAAGAAGTCAGGTTTTTGACTTCTTGGCAAAGGTGTTGACCTTAACCCTGTTCTAGAGGGCAGCTGTCTGTAGAGACGAAACCCAGACTGGAATTCACTATCCCCAGAATACACTTGGCCTGATTCCCAGATCCATCAATGAGAGAGCTCCCCTAAAAGAGCAGATGAAGCTTTGAGCAGAGAGTAGTCGACTTGTGGATCTTAAAGCTAGCAGGAAAAAAAAATAAAAATGCTAGAGGTCATGTGACTTGCTCTCCTCCTTTCTGACTCACTGTGCAGCAGAAGGGGCTTGCAGGGAAACTAATACATTCTGCCGATGAACATTCACAAACTATCCAAGCTGGTCAAGTCCTTGCAGCGTTATAGTTCTTGGGCTGGACTAAGAGTCTGAGGCAGTCTGAGCCACAGTAAAGTGTGTTGGTTTGCTTGGACGAAAAAAAAAAAAAGGAAGGACATCAATCAGACTGGTTCATATGATCCACCTACATGACCTCGTTTAACTCAATCCCCCCAAAATGATAATGATCTACAATATTGGGGCTTCAATATATGGTGTCTGTGTGTGTGTGTGTGTGTGTGTATTAATACAGTCTAGCCTATAATAATTAAAAGTGTTCTTTTCAAAACATGGTGTTAACAGCCAAAACATTAGTAGGGTTCCAGAATTTTAAACAAAAAAGCGATTAGAAGTGTGATTGAACTTACACATTGCCCTATACCTTGAGTGACAGATGGCCCCATTCAACTAAACCTCATCTCAGGATCTAGATACTGACAGTCTCCAGATAGCAGCCTAACAATGAGGCCAGCATCCACCAAAGGAACAAAATGTGAGCCTTTTGAGCCATTTAAATGTCAAATATACTTAATGTAACTCAGTATATTCAGTCTTTTTTTTCTTTGTTTTGTTTTTCGAGACAGGGTTTCTCTGTGTTGCCCTGGCTGTCCTGGAACTTACTCTGTTGACCAGGTTTGCCTCGAACTCAGAGATCTGCCTGCCTCTGCCTCTCAAGTGCTGGGACTAAAGGCGTATGCCTTCACCACCCAGCTCAATGTCATAAAATTGTCAATGAGATAGTCCATATTCCTCCTGTGGTGATATGTCTTCAGGCCCTGGCAACTACTCTGACTTAGAGAATATAACAGTACGGACTGTCCAGTGCTCATAGTATAGGGGCCAGTGGCTGCCATATGCCATTGTGCAGAGCTGAGGACTCATTGGGTCCATAATGGTCCAGTTAACTGGCCTATAGGATTCCCCAAAATGATCAAAGACTGAACTTAAGAGAGTTCTTTGTGGGTTCTCAGGAGTGGCCAATGCCTTCTGAGATGTCCACGAGTTCTTCAAACTGCCTAGTACATGAGGCTCCCGATACAAAGGGGTCTATTTCCAAATTCAAGACCTTAGAACTCACCAAGAAGCTGAGTAGCCTAGAAAGGACACCAGTCTTCCCTGTGCCATTCAGCTCAAGACCGAGAAAGAATTTGTACCTATTCTTCAATGCTGCAACCAACTGGCCAAACTGCTTGCCCATCAGGAATCAAATAGGCCTAAAAAACTGAGAAATGTCTCTCATGTCACCTTCCTGTCCCTCCTTCCTTTCATCCCAGACTTCAACCCTAAAGAAATGGAGAGATGGAGTCTTTAATCTGAAGGCCAGGCTGGGTGTTAAGACATGTGAGACCAGGAAACATCACTGGAACAGAGAATAAAGAAACAATCACAACTGGTGGAAAACTTTGGAAGCAAGTAGCCTTAGGGCAGGAATAATGGGGAGATATGAAAAGAGATGTGGTCCCAGCTCCCATGAGGTTTAATCCAGAGCTGAAAATGCAGCAAGCTACTTAACAGACAGGCAAAGCCTGTTCTCCACCGTAGCACGAGAGGCTATCACCTATCTCCTATTACTTGTCCCAACGCAAGTTGCTTGGATGTATTTTTCAGTCAGAAAGAATCCTAAAGCTATCGGTACTTAATTAAGGCTTTTCCTTAGAAGTCATTTCCCATATACCTGTGTGTTACCTACAATGTATAGGTATATTACCTATAATGCTGAGGTGCTTGGAGTTGGAGTTGGGTACAGAGGATTTTAAATTGGTCTTACATCCTCCAGTCTACATAAATAATATAGGGACACCTGCAGGTCAGTGTACCTCAGCATGTAGGAAATACAGCCTTAATGTTGCTGGTTGACTAAATAAATGAATGAATGAAAATAAGAAAATGAATTTCCTTGAAATTCCTCAAAATACATTCTAAACTTAAGTATGAGATCATAAATGCTTAGGAAAGACACCAAAATATCTTTCCCTGATTAATAGTTCTCAGGAACTTCAGAAGGCTTGTCTTCTAGTACAGCTCAGTGAGACAGCATTTGCTTAGTCTGTGTGAGAGACTCTAGATCTGGCACTTCTACATCAGTGTATAGAAGATGTTTGAAGACATCGATCTGTTTCTTGCAACAATACACAGAAGGCCCAATAGCAGATGTTTACCATTAGGCAAAGCAGCCTCCAAGGGGAAGCCATGTTCACCATGTAAGATTTTGACCACTCAGAGACAGCCTGTCACTTAGAGAGGCTAGTCTACTCAGCCTGTGCTTGGAGTGAGAATTTCCAGAGAAGGTACCAGAAAGAGAGCAAAGGAATTTGCTGGTGAGAAGAAATTTTTTTAGGAAGAAAATTATCTCCCTACAGACCATGTTTGTCTTTCAAGTTCTAGTCACTCTGTCTTCTGGCCTGATGATGACTCGTTTTAAAAAGATCTAAGACACCGTGATCGAACGTAATGACACCTAGAAGTAACTATAACAATAACAAATACGCATCCGGCATATGACCTAAGTGCTGTCCCTGTCCCCTCACCACAAACCCTGTCATCCAGTCTCTCTTCAGTGACCTCCACACGACAGGCCTGGGTAGCATTTCACACTGTCTGAAATTTAGTAGATCCACAGCAAAAGAAATATCACCTGGTCAGTAAGTTCACTTTATTGATGGAGAAACTGATGTTTGATATCTCACTTCACAGCAAGCTATGGACAGAGGGATGAGTCTATGAACTAGACTCCTTAATTCTGGGTCTGGTGCAGTCTGACATGAAGTGCATTTGTGGAGTATGGTGGGTATTTTTTTTCTTATGATTTATTTATTTGTATTTTATGTACATTGGTGCTCTTCCTGTTTGTATGTGTGTGTGAGAGTGTCAGATCCCCTGGAACTGAAGGTACAGACAGTTGTGAGCTGCCAGGTGGGTTCTGGGAATTGAACCCAGGTCCTTCAGAAGGGCAGTCAGTGCTCTTGACCCTGAGCCATCTCTCCATCCTCAAGTGTGGTGGTTTGAATCATAATGGCCCTCATAGACTCATATTTAAGGTCCCCAGTCAGTGGAACTGCTTGGCAAGGATTAGGAGGTGTGGCCTTGGTAGAGGTGGGTTTTGATTGAGGTTTTAAAAGCCCGTGCGTTCCCACTTAGCTGTCTCTGCTTTGCATTTGTGTTTCAAGACGTGAGCTCTCAGCTGCTGCTCTAATGCCATGCCTGCCTGCTTGCTGTCATGTGTCCTATCATGATGGCCATGAACTTACTCTCTGAAACGTAATCTCCCAATAAGCTGGGGGTTTTTCTATAAATTGCGTTAGTCATGGTGTCTTTTCACAGCAGTAGAAAAGTAACTAAGGCTGGGAGCTGGGAGGGATTTCAACATCCCTTCCTAAAAATTGCCAACCACAGTGTGGAGGGAGAACTGTGGAGCAAACAGAGAACACTTTTCACCCTCACATTCTGTGGAATGATTACTGTCTTTGTCCTTCTGCTCAAGTGCCTTCTCCCAGTGGTCAATTCTCTCCCTCAGTGCCTCAGCTGAAGAGCAGAGATAACCAGAGAACTAACCCCTGGGAAGTTTTTCAAGAACTAAGTGGACTGTTTCTAAAGCAACGAAAGCAGTGGACCATTCGGGCAGCACACGTGGATCACAAGATTGAAGTATTTCACAAACTGCTGGATTCATCACCAGATGCGGTGGTGCACGCCTTTGATCCCATCATTCCAGAGGCAAGTAGATCTTTGTAAGTTTGAAGCCAGCCTGCTCTAAATAGCAAGCTCCAGGCTGTACAGGGATACAGAGTGAGACCCTGTTTCAAACCAATAACAACAAGAAAAAGGCACGTAACAAAACAACCCCGTCAA
This sequence comes from Rhynchomys soricoides, assembly GCA_019843965.1. Taxonomy (NCBI): domain Eukaryota; kingdom Metazoa; phylum Chordata; class Mammalia; order Rodentia; family Muridae; genus Rhynchomys; species Rhynchomys soricoides. The sequence goes on along the minus strand of JADRCH010000065.1, from coordinate 5,959,372 downwards.
TCTGTTCCCCTTCAATATCAAAATATTCTTGCTAAAAGCAAAACTCCATAAACATTCGGGGGGAGGTGGTTCCCTTGGGGCAATGGTCAGAGGAGGGAGGGGGGGGATCTGCATCTTTAACATCTAAGCCTTATGATGCTAACAGGCCCTTGCCATCGTGAGATAAGAGGAGAGTCACCAGTCCCCAGTGGGTCCCCAATGGAACAATGGTAGGAGGTGATGGGCTTCTAAGAGGTGTTTGGGTTCTAGGAAATTTGCCTGCGTGAAGGAACTGCTTTTGGAATCTCACCCTTTCTTCCTAGAGACTGGCTTAGGTACCCTGGTGCTAGAGGTTAGTAGGTGAGGCTGCCTCTGTACTTTGTCTCTCGCATGCTCCACGTTTCTGTTTTCCACCATAAACTGATTCAGCACAAGGCCTTCATCTGACATGGCCATCGATCTTGGGCTTCTAGCCCTCCAGATTCATGAGTCAAAATGAGTCTCTTTCCTTTGTAAATCACTCAGTGTTGGGGGTTTTGTTACAGGAACCTTGAAAATGTTTAAAGACAGCCACCAAATTGGAACTTGCGTGGTAAACTTGGAAGCATTGATGGGTGGATGCATGAAGCATGTGCTGAGGAAAGAAAGGAGATGTGAGGGGCTGGCGAGATGGCTCAGGAGGTACTTGCTGTACAAGTGTGAAGAGCAGAGTTCGGATTCCCAGCACCCGCATTAAAAAAAAAATCAAACAAAAACCTGTGTGACTTCCATGTAAAACTGAGTGCACCACGCATACACACAAACACTCAGATACATAGGTACGCATGTGCATGCACACCTACACATGTAAAATAACAATTATAAAAGAAAGAGGAAGGAAGATGTGGATTTCAAGGGCCTGAAGTGAAAGCAAATATCGTGAAGTCATGTGACTAAGAATGTTCCCATGATATGTCAAGTCTAAAAACTGTCACTGAAAACTTGGATAAGCTACATCCTGCCAGTCTCCTTCATTTTAAAATTAATCGCAACCTCATAGAGAGAAGTGTTTTGAATAAACAATGTAAACACAAGCTACAGGAAGGGACACACTAGGAGCCACCACACTAACAGCTTCTATCTTCCTATCTGCTTCTATTCTTCCTATCAGGCAGGGACTGACGCATGAAGACATCAAGACAGAGGCCTTTGGTGTGGGCCAGGGAAGCCTAGTCTCATAACCTTTGGCCTCGAGACTTGTGGATTATCAGCTTTGTATGTCAAAGCCAATACTCACAGATTCTAAACCCACATAGAATGCAGAGACAGCCCAGAGACTCTCTGTTGCTCAAAGGCTTACTTCTATATGATTTATAGTTATGTATAAGTGTAGTGATCTAGAAAATGAACCCAAAATTCCTAAGAGTTTAAATATACCATTTATTTCTGATTTATGTAGTACTTTGGAGCAGGTCAGTGAGTCAGTTTGGTGCAGAGACCGGACTCAGACACTATGGCTACTGCCAGTCAACACATGGTTCTGAGTGATGACATTTGGCCAAAAGGAGAAAGAGGCATATGGGCACATACCTGAGAGATTGGGGGTGGGGGGCATTTTAGCACTCCTACATAACTGCCATTGGCTATAACTCAATGGCATGGCCATACCCAGCTGCAAGGGCACCTGCGGACTGGTGTGTGGCTGGTGTGCAAGAAGAAGAAAGCAAGTGTGCCTTGGCTGTTGACAGTTTCTGCCGTCTTTGCAGAGTCAAGTTCAGACCAAAACCATTCACTGCCTGCTAATCATCTGCTTCTCCTTCAATTCTTTAAATATTTGTGTTAAGCTGATTTTAAGGTACAGCTGAAGTCTTTGAGGGGTCTACCTTGGCCTGTAAAAGCCCTGCTCAAGCCCTTGCTGTGACTCCTGACCCACCCCCAGATCTGGTGGAGATTGTAGACCAGCACTTTCCAAATCCTCCTATGAGTCACAGCCTACGGGTGCAATGCAGCCCAAAGGCCAAGGAAGGGTCCCCAGGCTCCCAGGAGGAACTCATGAGATCAAGAATCTTGCCTTGAGTAACCAGACTGGCCTAGCAAGCTTAAGCCCTCAGACAGAGGTCATTTGGCTCCACACAGAGAGTTCTGAGAGACATCAGCTCCTACCAAAGGCATGGGGTAAGAACGCATCTGGTTGGGCAAGGCTTTAAGCCAGATCTGGAGTTAGCTTTCTAACCCCCTTGCCATATTATGAAGAATTTGGGGGCAAAAGTGACCTGAACAAGGGCAGGGACTGAGGGACCTCATTTTCAACCTACATCCTAAGAAGGAAGACGCCTCTCTATGGTTTGGAAACATGTAGAGATATTCCTGTAGCCACATGCCACCTCCCACGACTTACTGTCCCCATCTAGCTGACATCAAAAGAGACTGCCGGGTCTCGCAGGAAGGAGCTGTGGATTCTTCACTCTCTTGCATCTCTCCTGGGTACTTGGGGGGGGGGGAGATTCAAGTTCTATAAAGACTCTAGTTCTGTAAATCAGCAGCTTCACAGCATCTACAAACAACCCCTGAAAGAAAAAGACAATGGTGATGATCTATACTGAGTACCAAGCACCTTTGATAAACATTTGAAACAGTGTTGTGTTAAAGTCCCACGAGGACCTATGAGTTGGCATTCTAATCTCCACCCTGCCCAATAAGGAAATTGAAGCTCAAAGACTTAAGTAACCTGCCTGTGTTCACACAGGTGAAAAGAGGCTGAGTCAGCCCTCTGCCTGACTGCAGAGCCTATATGCTTAATGCTGCTAAGCCATGGGCCCCGACACAACTGGTCACTCCTAGGAGCGCTAAAGGATTCCTTACCTTGCCTGCCTTACTTACTGCACTGTCAACCCTCCACCTCCACAACTGGGACCTATCTCCTTTATGCTAGCCGTGACCTCTCTGTCACCTCTTTTAGTCCTGTAGGTTGTTGAACCTCCCCCTGATGAATGCCCTGTTAGGTCCCAGCTGTTCTTGCCCATAGTGTCTGTGCGTCTGCCTGAGCTCCCACACTGAAAGAGTCTCCAAGACGGTTAAGTGCCTCGGGTGCCAGAGTTAACATATACACGTTCCTTAGCCATCCCCACCCTTGGTCACTTCACCTCAGGAAGCTCTTGAGGAGACTTGGAATCCTGCCCACGCCTATCCTGTGGCTTCCTGTCATCTCTCCCCTGGAGCTTAAAAGCTGGGCAAGGGAGTTCATTCCTAGCTTGCTATCAGGCTGAGGTTTGCTCTGTGCTGTCACCTGGCAGACTGCCAATGTACCTACTTGAGCAACACAGAGGTGCAGCCTTGATCTTCACCCAGGCAAACAGCCACATGGTAAGGTTAAGCCCTAGACAGGCAGGAAAGACCAGGGGTTGCTCTTGACCCTACTACTACCTCTGGCCTTGATCTCAGACAAACAGCCAACCTTTTGCCATCCCCACATTTTCTCTTTAGATGGGAAAGAAACAGCCCTTGTGAGAGGAGCTGTTACTTCTAGAACTCTCTGGGGAAAGAACGTTTTTAAAGCAAGTCTTTGGAGGGATTTTTCTGTGGGAAGATTTACTTGATCAGATAAGTTAGCAGTGGTCTCTTGGCCTGTCTCTTCAGATGCAGTCAATAGGTCTGGCCCTATTTGGATCCTTCCTCCTTTGTATTTTTTTTTTTTTTCTGGAAGTTAATTCTATGGATGAGTGTGGGAAGGAGACAGTGAGGGTCTCCTTGTGAGGATATATTTCTCTTTAACACTCTGGTCAGGGTTTGCACCCAGGCCAAGCATTTGTGAAGGAGTCACTAGGCCCTCTCAAACCCTCCATGACCAGTTCTTCCTAAGCCATGGACAACTTGCCAGGAGAGGGGCAGTGGGAGCCAGTGGCTTCTCAAGGAGCTGCCTTTTGGAAAACTGGAGTAAATGACAACCCATTCAAGACATTTGCCAAAAATCACAAAGCTGGATGGCCCTCGCAGAGTACAGGGACAGTAAAAGTAGGCCATAGGTTACAGAATCAAATCCAGAGGTTAAAAGCTTCATGGAAGATCTTGAATGTGTTAACCACACCTCCCAGATCCCCTGTTTCTATAACTGTAAACCTCAGGTCGAGTGGATGGTAACCTGACCTAAGATACCTTCCAATTTTGGGGTTCTGCAACTATTTTGCAATTTACACCCTGAAAAACAGACTCCCTACCTTCCCACTGCAGAGTGCCAAGGGCCTACGAGACCCAGCCTCTAGCACAGCACCAGGTTCTGCTAACCCAGCTCCTCCTCATTTCCCTTTTGCTCCCAGCCCAGCCTATGCCAAGAGAAATGGAATTCAACCTTGAACTCCACTGAAGGGAGACCACAAGTAAATGGCCTTGCATGGGGGGAGGGGGGAGGGTTGGGGTCGAGGATATCATCAAAGCCACAGGAGCCTTCAGAGTGAGGAGTTCTCAAGACTTTTCTCTCTTTGGGGTAAAGCTTTTTTTGCTCAACATTCAAGCTCAGAACGTTTAGGTGTACTTGGAACAAGCCCAGGAGCCTGGCTCTTAACCAGGAGGCAGCTTCACCATACACCTCCCAGGGAAAGGGTGTAGGGAACACCGGTCACACCACTACCCTGTGACATTCTCATCCTCCCAGAAGGGAGAGCCAACCGGTCCAACGGGTGTCAAAAAGTCAGAACAGATGGCTCAACGCTTAAGAGCACGTACTGCTTTTGCACAGGACCTAAGTGTAGTCCCCAGCACCTATGTCCAATGGCTCCGGGGAATCCAAAGCATCTGACCTCCACAGGCCTGCATTCAAGTGAATGCACACACACACACACACACACACACACACACACACCTCACACGGGTACATTCACACACACGGGCATGTGCACTCACACAAATACACTTGAAGGCACACACATGCACGTGCACACAGCATGCACATGCGCAAATGCACACGCACACAGGTAAATAAAAATGCATCTTTTTTTAAACTTCCAAGCAGAGCTCCTTTTCCACACACTTATCCTCTGCCTGGCTCAGATTGCAGAGTCATCAGGAAACACACACTGTTTAGTTTCACATACTCCAGACAGACAGACAGACAGACCTCTGTGCTTGTGCCCAGATAGTTATGGAGTAGGGGTGGCAGGCAGTGAAGGTGCGTGTGGGTGTCTTTTCCACCATACTCAAGGCAGATAACTTCTGCTACTTTGCAAGAGAAAGAGTCTGTCCCGCAGATAAGCAGGCTGCCGTTGTGGACTGCTGACGGGTGTCTTGGGTCTCCGCATTACCTTCTCTTTCCTTCACCTTCCTGTCCCACCCTGCAAGGAAGCTGTTCCCTGGGACCCAGCAGCTCCTGGGATCACTTACCTCACTCTACAGGCTGAGACCAGTTTCAGAATTCTGCTCATGCATTTGTCTTCTGCTACTGTGCCTGCTACATGTGTCTTCTGCTTCTGTTACAGAAGCTATTGACCCCACCACAGAGGCAAAGCTTACACCCCAGTCCATGTTGGTAAAACAAGGGCATCTGGAGCTCAGAGGTATGAGGTGAAACCTGGAGTCTGAGGGAGAATGGAGTGCTCTTTGGACAATTTTCATCTCATCTATCATCCATCTCCTTCCACCCTGGCCAAGACAACAGGGGAGGCAGCCTGTGTTAGGTTCACAAAGTCCTTGGCCCTGTGTTATCAAGGGGAGAGAAAGAGACTTGGCTCACCAATCTGACAGGTTGTGGCAGTGAGGTTTCATTCTTAGGGGAGGGAAGGATAATAAGGTTGCACCGAGCTGAGAAGCCCACTGTTTGGAGACAGACTTCCTTGCTTCTATCAGACACAGCCTGGTAGCTACGGATAGGATCAGCCACGCTCCGTCTTGCAGCCTGGGAAATTGGCAGCAAAGAGGAATGGTTTGCTCAGCATCAACTGACCACTGGGAAAGAGTCCTGAACAACCGCTGGGTGAAAAACTTGACATTCATACCTTTTCTCGTTGTGCTTCTCCTGCTGGTGGCTTTGGGAGAGTGGATTTTAATCTCTATGCAAGCTAGTGTACTCTGAGGAACTCTGAAAAGGTGCTGTGTCAGGCTTTACCCTGAAACTCTAAAATGCTTGAGTAATTACCACTGTTTCCCTTTTCCATACGTTTCATGAGCATGTGTATGGTGTGCGTGTGCGTGTGTGTCATGTGAATGTGTGTGAGTTCAGGCAGGAGGGCTGTGAGTTTGAGGATGACTCATCAGGGGGCAGTTCCATACCTGAAGTGAGAGGAGAGGTCTGTATAGAGCTGCACCAGAGACTGGAATAGGAACATTGACTTCAGTCCTACATCCCTGGAAAGAGCCCAACCTAACTCAGACCAAGCATGTCCCAAAGAGAAGTTAGCCCTGATCCCTTAATAGTAACTGGGTGTGTCCTCAGACTTCTACCTGCCTTGGGGTGGAGACAGTCATGAAGGGAAGGGGCAGTATGATCCTTACGCACTAAGCAGTTTCTTGGGCTGTGTCCCACCCAGACCACAGAGCAGAGGTCAGGTGGGGAGTTGAGGTCTCAGGTTCAAATCTGCTCCAAGCCTTTCACTGCTTTGGGGAGGATGGAACGTGACTCCTGAGCAATGGATGTCCTCTCTGGCTGTACACAGAATCTTTACCAGGTTCACGTCTCTGCCCATTACAACCACCTCTGGGTGGGACCCAGGCACAAAGTTTCCTTCCCTAAGGAACTCCAAAGCATAGCACAGCTGAGCATTGAGCCCTCTAGGGTGTGCAAAAAGGACCTCAAGTAGAACATTATGAAAATGGCATTTCCTCTCCCAGAATATGGTTTGAATGTATCTCACTCTGACTGCCCCACCCCACCTCACCCTTCTCCCACCCCACCCTTCCTCCCACACCATTGATCAGGTCAAGGACAGGCCTGGCCTCTGTGACCCACAGGTCTGTTGTACAGCTGGGGCAGGGCTTGTTTCCCACAGCTGTGGTTTGTGAGACTGGAGGCCATGTCTTGGAAGGGAGAGGCATGAAGGCCCCAATTTCAGGCAGAACTTCATTCCAGGAGGCCAGAGAGGGAAGAACAGAGGTGGTAGATGATGTGTGAGGGGATATGGGGTGTGGCTTGAAGCCAAAAACCAAGAGGGTGATTTTGAGGACTCGAGAAACCCTGTGGGAGGGACAAAGGGTGTGGGCTGTGGGAGGGGCTCTGCATGCCTTTTGGCCAAGGCAGGCCTCACCCCACAACAAACAACTTCCCAAGCACTGGTGAATGAGAAGCCAGATGAGGATAGAACGCGCGTTGGGCCTCATCTGTGGGTCCCAGAGGGGAAACGTAGACGACGAGGGAGTTAACCAGAAGAGTGACACCAGAGACATAAGTGACTTGGAGAGCCAGCACTCTACAATGCGGAGGGCTCTTGTTGCTTTGGGGGGCGGCTGCAGAATATGAGGTAAAGTCCCTTGAAGCCTCCTCGGCAGATAAAGGGGCCCCCAGTTGAAGCTGATCTGGCCAACAGGCTCATGATTTGTGAGATGAGACATTTTCTTGGTGTCTTGTGTGTAAGCCTTATCACACCGTAAATCATTTTGTCTATAAAGTACTATGATCCTTGTGATACCCTGTCAGGCCAGGGAGACCAATCATCCAGTTTCTATCTGGGGACACAAAGGAGTAGGAGAAGACCTACTGTGTGTATTGGACAGGGCCAGAATTGGCAAGCTTCACCACAACTTAGGCATGATATCATATCCCTTATTTTGTTTTTAAGGCAGGTAATCCCAGTGAGAGGAGTCCAGGTAGAAAAAGTTCTTGTCACCTGTGAAGATGTCAAAGAAGAGGGAGGTGCCTGCCTGGACAGTTAGGGCAGGCTCCTTATGAGCCCCAGTGGGGGAAAAGAGCCAGGAAATCCACTTTGTTGTTCCAGATGAGGAAAGTCTAAGCATCTACTATGTGCCATGCCTTAGGCTAAGCTTTTTATATATGGAACCAGTGAGTCTACTACAGAAGGAAAAACAAACAAACAAACAAAGATCACATGACTTACCCAAGGAGAGTATTTATTTCCACACAGAAAGGAGATTTCTTCCTTTTGCCTTGTTAGGGACTGGAGACAAGAGGACCACTGGAGGTCTCTGAAGCAGTTTTTTTTACGTGGTTAGCTTTCCCCAGCTTGAGGTGTCAAGTATAAGTTACACCCCCAAAATTCAGGGGTGACTACAGCATCCAAGGCCAGCTCAGGGAGTAATGGATCTATGCTTGTTTGAGGCTCTTCCAGACATTCCCTTATCCACATCTCTTCTAGAAGGATCCAGGCAATCAACTCTATCACTGTGCCCAGCTGTTTATTTTTAAAGGATGTGGTTTGAGGGTGTTTGGGAATACCACCCCCCCTCTCTTGGCTGGGCCAGCTGAGAGAAGGCAAAAAATAAAATAAAAAAAAAACCCGGTCTTGACATGGGAAGTGGGGGAGACACAGATCCTCACAGACGGAACCCAGTCCCTCCATTGTTCCTGTTGACATTTGAAAAAATGCTCCCTGTGGTTACCTAGGATGGGGCTGATCCTGATGGTGCCTCCACCACAAGGGTAGGACAAATAGCTGTGTGGGTCCCACCAATGCCTGCAGGGGTCCTTCCACTACCTCGCCTCTACAAGTCTAAGAGGGTGTGAAACAGCTCAGATTTAAAAAAAAAAAAAAAAAAGGCTGTGAACAGACATGGGCATGTAACCAGGAAGCAGTGTCTGAGGACTACAGCCGTTCTGGTTGGTTGCTTTCAGATCTGTTCCCCATTCCTGTTTCTTTTAAATCAAGTTACCACTTGCTCTTAGGCCAACCAGGAAGTTCTAAACAAATCCCTGGGAGCTGACCTCTTTGCATTTTCCCTCCTTTGCAGGGCACAGAGGTGGGTACCGATGTGATGGGAGTACCCAGAGTTATAGTGGACCTGAAATCTGGGTACACTGCCTGGAAAAGCCATCCCTCCCCCAAAAGTCAGGGTCTCCTGATCCCAGCCTTCACTGCATCTTCTCCGGAGAGGCACTCGGGCTTACTGGACCATTTCTTGTCAGCTCCACAGCACCCAACTCAGCTCAGTACCAACCTTTACTTGTACAGAGCCTGGGATCAGGTCTGGGACCTTCTCAGAGTCCTCATGGGGTTGCTTGGGGGTAAGCTGGGGGGGGGGCTGACAATCATACCACCGGAAGCTCAGGTGGGAGCCAAGGAAGGGACACATGCATCAATGCTAGCACACTTTTTTAGGAACTGACACCCACTTGTTGGTTCTCCTTAAGCCAAGAAGCTTGGACAGGTTCCCTATCCACAAAATGCACATAACAACTGGTGTCACACTTTCCTGAATGTCAGAAGAGACAGCAAAAACAATGTTCACAACTCTGAAGCAGGGTCAATGTTCCAGTTCACCAACATCTAAACCCTTAAACTTCTAAGCCATGGTTACCCCTGCCAACAGCTGTACCCAGAGCCAAAACACCAGCAACCCTATTCCCAGTAGCAGTTTTAAAAACTTCTGATTTGTGCAATGTCTTGAATCAGAAACTGGGAGGTGGGGCCCAGGAAACTGCATTTCAGCAGCATTGATTGACACTTCTTTGATTGACACTTCTTTGACTGACACTTCAGAATACTAATGCTAGAAGGTCACCAGTCTGGAAGGCCCACCATGTTCTGCCGAGCGGCCACAGATACCTTCTCTCCTGGTATCCCTTATCAGCCGTTCTCTGGGCCCTGGGAAGAGTGGACTCCGGTTCATAGAAAACACCTGTAGCTCAAGTCATGTGGCCCCAGCCTTCCTGTCCTACACGATCACTCTACTGGGGGGGGGGGGGTGAAGCCCTCCAGGACTCCCTTCAGCCCCCTGTGTAGACCACAGCAGATTCCCATAGAATAGCACAGCTGGGGTATAAGAGAGAGGAGGGCGGCCAACAAGTGACATCAGAATCCAGTTTTCTAGACAGCTGTCTCAGAGTGCTGGGGCAGCACTGAAGGGACAGACTGTGCCTATAAGCAAATCACTAAGAGTCTTGAAATTCAAGTCTTTGACTGGTTTATGGGTTTCATCTAAATCAATCCTAACTGCGTCTGAGTTTTGGGGATGGTTCTCAGAACCTGGAGCCCTAGGAAGAGAGGGACATGTTCTTTTGACATATTGACAAGGTCTATGACTCCATCTACATGGTATTGCTGTGTCCCCATATGAAGTTGGCCTCCCACTTCCTGAACAGGTGACCTGGACTTTACCATCATCCATGATAACTGCTTGAATCACCTCCAGTCATCCTTCAGGCGCGCAGTGAACACCTGCAAAGGACTACAGTTTCTAATTCCATCCTAACACTTGATATCTCTCCTGCAGACCAGGATAGGCTCCCACCTTTGCTTCTCAGGTGGGACAAGTAAGGCTCAGAGATGACAGAATCATTTCCAAAGTCATACACGTATAAATCAAGTGCACGCAGGAGACTCCAAGCCCTATGGTTCTTTCCACAGCAACTTTCCATAAAGCCTCAGCAACGTGACCTTGGAAATGGGTATGGAAGTGGTTGTGAGTTTTGCTTTGTTTTCTCAGCATGTTGAGACCCAGTTCTTTTCCTGCTTTCTATGTAAGAGCAGTGTCATTATTCTGAGATAGGGGTCTTGGTAAACAACTATCACTACTCACCCAGAGCTGTTCTGAGAAGTCTCGCCTCCTACGAAAGCCCCTACTCCTGAGCCACTGACACCATGGCCATCTACACTGTGAGCATCCGTGCCTGCTGATCTGCTCCCATTCATGCCCTGACTTGCCCATCTTCTGGCTCCTCAAGAACACACACTTCAGAGCACCCATGACACCAGGGGAAGTGACGAGGCTTTATTGGCAAGATAAAAGCAAGGAAACCCAGAGCTTGAACTCTAGCAAGCAACCTCCATCCCCAAAAAGACTAAACATAATTTATGGTAAAATAAATATTAGAAGCCAAATGTGGTAGTGCATGCCTATACTCTCAGCACGTAAGAGACCGAGGCAGGAGGATTGTGAGTTTTAAGTAAGCACGGCTACAAAGCCGGACTCTGTTTTTAAAACCACACATACGGAAGCCAGGATGGGGGCGGCAACAAGGGGGGTTAGAAATTGAAGTTGAATTTGGAAACACCAAAGTGTAAAATTGGAAATGATTTCTTGGGTTCTCTAGTTAAATAACTGAATTGTTAACTTTCCCATGGGGCTGTCACTTAGTCATCACCTTATATCTTCCATGACAATTATTCAGTGCAACTTTTAGTCACCTAACAGGAACTTATTTTAATAATGTGCCCGAGCTGGGTGTGGTGGTGAGCACCTGGAATCCCGATGTTTGGGAGGTAGAAGCAGGAGTTCAGCTGTTCAAGGCCAGCCTCAGCATAGTGAGTTTGAGGCTAGCTGGGGCTTTAAAGTAAAACAACACAATAATGTCCCAGGATGGGCTGTGGTGGCACATGCCTTTGATCCCAGCATCCAGGAGGCAGAGGCAGAGGCAGAGGCAGAGGCAGAGGCAGAGGCAGAGGC
>JADRCH010000065.1:5851286-5947863 GCA_019843965.1 Rhynchomys soricoides | reverse complement strand
GAGGCAGAGGCAGAGGCAGAGGCAGAGGCAGAGGCAGAGGCAGAGGCAGAGGCAGAGGCAGAGGCAGAGGCAGAGGCAGAGGCAGATAGATTTCTGTGAGCCTGGTCTGCAGAGCTAGTTCTAGGACAGTCAGGTCTACACAGAGAAACCATGTCTCAAAAAAAAAAAAACCCAAACAAACAAATAAAAATAATGTCCCATGTTGATGATCAATCTCACTCGATGCAAAAATAACAAAGTGATAGGAATACCCTTGCTTTTCCAAATGACTTATTACTTATGTTTTATATCTCAATTCATTGTTCTAAGTTTGGGGTTCACAGCAGTGGACTGGTTATTTCAGCTTGGTAAGCCTCTCGATAGTCAGGACAGTCACTGGGACACCGGGTCACTTATATCTCTCTCCTTCTAACAGTCACCGACCAATAATGTCTCCCTATTGACAGTCTGACTTTAAACAACACAGCTTTTTCATCTATTCTCAAATTCTTTTGTTGATGGGAAACTCTTCACTTTGACAACATCCCATAATGAGGCCTTGCTGTGATTGAGATGGAGAATTTCCTCTAAAGGCCAGGTGGTACAGGCTCAGTCCCCAGGGTATCGGTACTGTGAGATGGGCTTAGTGAGAGGACTCCAGGCCATTGGGAGTGTGCCCTTGGAGAGAGTCACTGGACCCCTCTGCTTGTCCCTCCCCTCTTTTGCTTCCTAGCATGAGCTGTGTGTTTTGACCTTACCATATCTTCCCACCACAGTGCTGGCTTACCACAGGCACAATGGTGACAGGGCCAAGTGACCGTGGGTTGCAGGACTGTGGGCCAAAGCAAACCTTTCCTAAGTATAGGTTGGTTTTCTCGGACTTGTTCGTGGTGGTCAGAAACTGACTAACTTGGGTACCTGCAATGGATTCTGTGATCTAGGGCTGTTCGTTTGCTTTGTTGGTTTTCATATATATGTCTGAATTCAGAAGAAGCTGGGTTTGGTGACTGACCAATGCATTCCCAGCATTTAGGAGGGTAAGACAGTATGGTTGGGAAGATTTGGAGGCCAGCCTGGGCTATGTAATCAGTTCCTGGTCAGTCTGGGCTGCAGAATAAAAAAAAAAAAAAAGCAAATAAAACAACAGCAAGCCAGGCAGTGGTGGTGCACGCCTTTAATCCCAGCACTTGGGAGGCAGAGGCAGGTGGATTTCTGAGCTCAAGGCCAGCCTGGTCTACAGAGTGAGATCCAGGACAGCCAGGGCTACACAGAGAAACCCTGTCTTGAAAAAAAAAAAAACAACAACAACAACAAAAAACCAACAACAACAACAACAGTGAGTCAGATTAAGAAATGTCCATAAATAGTTTAATGCTTGCATTTCTCTTTTATTAAAAAAAACTCATCCATTTCAAGTATATATTGCAATAGGTTTTAGCATATTCCCAGTCATGTAAACATTACCAGTTATCTTTTAGAATAATTTCTTCATCACAAAAAGAAATCCTGCTCCTTACCAGCGAAGGCCCACCCCCTACTCCTTACCAAGACATCTATCCATCCACCTGTCTGCCTGTCTGTCCATCTGTCTGCCTATCCGTCATTCTGTCCGTCTGTCTATCACAACTTTGAATGTGCTTTCTATCTTTCCCAGTGTCAGAGCTGGGCATCTCTTTTAAATGGAGTATGTAACTAATGTTTTCCAGCTAGGCATATAGAAACACTTTCTTTGTTGAACACTGGTGCTGAAAGAGGAAAAAAGCTAACTGCTGGCACAGACACCACACCCTACATTTAGTTTAGAAAAATGGAAGCAGTATCCTCAGCCACTAACAAGGCCACCGGAGCAGACGGGCGTGGGGGGTGGGGGAGGACGAAACCCTGGTTCACTCGCCTGCTTAGTGAGCACTAGCCCCAGTCCCTCTGCCTTTTGTCATCATCTGAAAAATGGAATGCTAACATAACCTTCCTTCCCAGAGTTCTTTCCAGAAGGAAGCTGAAGTTTCCTCAGTGCTACCTGACAGAGAAACACTTTGCTGGTCCGTCCTCTTCCTTGCTCTCGTCTCTGTCCATTCTGTCATTGGCCTCTTGTCCCTTCCCAGTGAGTCCCTCATGCTCACATCTTCTCTCAGGGGCTATAGCTAAGACCTCATCAGTTGCCTGTGAAATTCACTAAGACTGATGAGAAAACTGGGACTCAGGAAATAGAATTTTGCCCTCTTTTTGCATACTGAGAGAATTACACTCATATGAATGGCACTCAGCAGTGAAAATCCTGCCCAATCCTAGGCTCACTCCAACACCCCAAATCAAGGCTAAAAATTAGGCCAAGGTATGCTCCCAACTCTAACTTCCTATTGATTTTGAATGTTGACATCTCATGTATCTCTTCAAAATAAGAGCAGAAATGAGGTTACTAAGAGGGGAGTGGAGACAGAGTCGGGGGATCCAGACACTGAAGCACAGGCCTGGAATGCCAGCACTTGAGACTGAAGAAGGAAGATTACAAGTTCAAGGCCAGCCCGGGCTACATAGTAAAACCCTATCTGAAAGCAGCATTAACAGTCAAACAGCTTGTACTGCACCTGCTGGGAAAGCAAGCCAAGAAATTAGAAAAAACCCATGCTAGTATGTGGAGTTGTTGGAGAAACGGCCAGAATAATACATCCATGCACATCTGTGTGGAGTTGCTGGAGAAACAGCCAGGATAATATATCCACGCACATCTGTGGGGAGGACTCTAACTGCAGGTTCCTCTCTAACGTGTGGCTGTTCTCAGAAAGCACTAGACAGAGTCAGCATGCGGCTGTGGTGCTGGGTAAGTTTGAGTGGGCTGGGTGTGCCATTTACTAACCGCCAAGCTGTAGGTGAGCCATCTGAAAGCTTCTAGGAGCCAGGGAGCACTGTTCAGAGAACTCTCAGTAAACTCAGGTGAGGATCTGGCTCAGTGAAGAGGTAACTTGATCCAAGTTTTGAGCAAAATGGAATCATCATGGGCAAGAGCAGATGGCTGGGTTAAATCACATGAAATCAGCCTAAATTTGTCTAAAGCAGACGGCCAACTTTCTTCTATTTATGTCGAGTGTTCTAGTTATCTCCTGCTGCATAATCAACTCCCCCCCAAACTTAGTACACTAAGACCATCACTATCTTCCCGTGCTGTGTGATTTTGTGGGTCAGGAATCCAGCTGAACTTGGCTGAGAGATTCTGTGCCTTGTTGCATTAACTAAGGTCACTGGGAAGGGTTTGGACATCTGGATCTGAGGTGCTGCTCATTGGACTCTAGTGATCAGAGAACTAACTGTACATGCCCTGGTGGTCTTAGTGTCATAGAACATTTTACAGTGAGTGGTACTCCAAAGGTGTCCAGTGAGAAAGGTGAACCTAACTTTGAGGGCACATGGGGTCACGTCTGCCATCCTACCACCAAAGCAGTCACAGCCCCACCCAGGTTCAAGAGAAAGGGCTCAGAAGCAGGCTGTCAAAGAGCAGTTTCAATGCAACGTTCAGTTTGGTTCCGAAGCAAAAGAAGGAAAGCAGACTGCAGGCTTCCTCCAAATCTCAGACTATAACTAACCAAAGAGTCTATGACCCAAAGAGCAGGAAGAGAACTGGAACAAGACGCATCCAGCTGAGGTCCAATCCAATCCAAGCTCATAGCAATCCCCCAGATTCTGATACGGGGCCTTCCCATGTCTGGGGTGCTGTTGGCTGGCCACATAGGTCAGGATGCTGCCCTTGGCACTGAATATCAGGGGAGTGAAATTATTAGACATGCATCAGAACATTGGTTTCTTGCAAGAGAGAGAGGAGGTAAGGAGTCTGCCATGGAAGGGTCCATTTCACCTGGCTCTCTCAACCAAGGGAACTTTGTGGTCCTCGCTGCTGCTGATGGCACAGTCAAGTCACAGACTCATGCAACTTGCTTCACTCAGTATGTGGAGCTGGTATGTTCTTGGAACTCAGTTAAATGCAGGCATGAATTCAGTTGATGACAGCCTTTCCATCATGTTTGGAGTTGTTTTGCCTTTTCTTTTCTTTGCTTTTCTTTTCTTTTCTTTTTTTAAGTGGTGTTTTTGTGTGGCCAAACCTTTCCTGAGGAAACGCAGCACACACATCCACTCACCCTAGATAGGGAACCCACAACAAAACCAAAGTGTGAATACCACCAAAGTCCAACTTGGTGAACTGGGAGTTTTATTGGGGTTACTTACAGAAATGCAGGTCAGGGGTTACTTACAGAAATGACTTAAAGACAGCTGTGTCACCAAAACCTGTCCCAGCATGATGGACAGCTCACAAAGCTGGGACCCTAGAGCTCACTGCACAGTCTGCAGGCAGCTCAACAGGCTGAAGAATGTCCGTTTTAGGTATCTCCGTTGGTCTAAACCTCTTCCAGGCAGCCCGGCTTGTTTCTGCTTCTTCCAGGCAGCTGGACTGGTCTCAGAGACTACTTTGCAGCTTGGCTTGTCTGACAGTGACTCTCGGCAGCTTTATTGCTTACTCTGGCAGGGGGAGGGGGGCTTAATGAACCTGGTCAGTGTCTGGGACGTCCTGAAGCTGTTTTGAGTTGTTTTTTCAATCTGGGAGGAAACTGTTTTGGGGGTTGAAATGGGTGGTCATCTACTACGTTAGAGCTCTAGACATAAACTACAGGAGACAGGAAAGAAGTGACAGAGAAGAACCATGATGTTTCTGAAACATTCAAGTCCTGAGGAGGATGGAGATGACTTGGTCCTACAGAGGGCCTGTCAACCATGGTCTCTTTATTCAGATACTGTCCACAAGGTTATTTATTGATGGGACATTTACAGGTCTCTAGATTTGCACAGAATTAACAAATAGAAGGATCATTGAAATGAGTTTACAAAGAGCCAAGCGTGCAGCTGACATGTCCTAGCCCTTTCACAGATACTAAATGCATTGGTTCTAAATGCATCAGTTCCTATGAAACTTGAGGTGCAGGCTCATTCATTCCTTTTCTTCACCTTTATTTTCCCAAAGAAAAAGCCAGATTTTCTCCCCAGGCCCCTTTGTGTTTCTGCTCAGTATCTGAGAAGATTCCTCAATGGCTGAACGTCGGGGAAACTTCAGATTGAAATGGCTGCATACAGGCTCTGTGTGGCTCCTCTCTTCCTGCCTGTCCGTTCCTCTGTTTGCTTGGGTTTTTGTTTGTTTGTTTGTTCTGTTGTTATTGTTGTTGTTTAAACAAGGTCTCACTATGCAGCCCTGACCGTCCTGGAACTCACTATATAGACCAGGCTGGCCTCAAACTCACAGAGATCCACCTGCCTCTGCCTCCAGATCACTGGGATGAACCAGAGCACTGGAATTAAAGCACATGGTCTTCATACCCCAGGGTCCAACAGCACACTGTAAGAGAAATCAAGCGAGCTTACTCACAGTCTACAGACCATGTCACAGTCCTCTAGGCAAGTACTCCAGAGCTCTGAGTTCTATATGACAATTTCAGAACACACACACACACACACACACACACACACACACATACACACACACACACACACACACACACACACACACACGGCAGGCTCAGTCCCTTTTGCTCAGTCCCCCCTCTCTATTTTCATCTCTATTGTTTACACTTGCATTTATAATCTCTAATGTTAAATTTTAACTTTCAGTGCAGTCTCTCAAACCTCAGGGATTATAGTGTTATGGGTTTGATAATGTTCACCATCCCAGTAGATGCTCAGGGGATCCAGGAAGAAGGCTATACTAGATCAGTGGAATACATGGATCAAATCACACATTCTGGCCGTATCCCTGCCTCATCACCTGTATTGATGCAATCCCTTTGGCTTAGACTGCCTTTCCATATCCTCCACTCTCAGCTCCCACCTGGCTATGCTCCCAAGCTGGCCCACACAAGCCTCTAGGAAAGCTCTGCTGAAGAGCTCAGAAGTCAAGATCTTCCCAGCTGTAAAGGACACTGTAGGTCAGCAAGTCAAAGATACTGAACGATTTTCTCAGTTTAATGTCCACTTTGCCCTGGGATACTGTAATAGCCGCATGCAGAGCATAGCCTTAGCTTTCCTACAGCTGTGTCTGACAGCACCATAAAACTATAGTAATCACAGGACATGTTCATAGGTCTGAAGTGCTGTAATGAAGTATCTCATGAGGCCTATTTCTCATTTCTGTGTTGAGCAAGGGAGATGGCTCCAATTAATGCTAATCAGACTCATCTACTTGAAAGAAATCCAAAATTGCATTCTGATTTATTGAACTTACTCAAATGCTCCAAATTCAATTTTTTAACATTTCTGAAAAACAAGGTAATATGGAAGTTAGTTCAGCGCTATAAACCTGATGGATGTTCAGTAAACGTAATCTGAATGCATGGATGTCCAACAGGCTGGGTTTGTGAATTCCAGTTTCATTCCCCTACAAGTATATTATGATATTGGGGGGGAAAATCACTTCTATTCACCAAGCCTCTGTCTGCTCATCTGGAAAATAAAGGATTTGGAGCAACCCAAGATTTATTTTTTTATTTTATTTTATTTTATTTTATTTTATTTTATTTTTGAGACAAGGTTTCTCTGTCTCAAAAAAAAAAAAAACCTCTGACCATCCTGGAACTCACTCTATAGACCAGGCTGACCTCAAACTCAAGAGATCCATCTGCCTTTGCTTCCTGAGTGCTGGGATTAAAGGTGTGTGCCACCATACCGAGCTTTGTAGGAACCCAAGTTTATCTTTCTGAGCTCAACCTCCTGCAGTCTTAAAATTCAACAATTAATTGAAAATTCTTAATGTGTCTACGTTACTGGTGTCAAGTAAAAGGAAAAGAAAGAAGGATGGAGCTAGTTTTTACTAACTCTTCTTTCTGACCCGTGCCTACATCATGTACAGCATACACCTACGTGATACATCATCGTAGGTGGCTTCACACCTATTCTGTTCTTCAGTGAGAAGTGCTGATTTTTTCAGGAAGATCATTTTATGCTATTTCAACACATGAGGCAATGGGCATTTTATTAACCTGAAAAGAGTTTGGCTTCCCATCTTGACACCATGACTGCTCTTTAGACAGACACTGGGAAGAGGCACTGCCAGACAGAGGTTAGTACATGAAATGGTCAATGACCTGAACCACAGTGGCCCTGGTTTGTGTTCAGAGGCAATTCCCAGGTCATGTGCACAGCTGGATAGCTTTGGTTCACTTAGCTAAAAAGACAGAGACCAGAGATTGGGTAAACTGAAATATCTAAGAATTGAGGATTAAAATTCCAAAGTGTCTGGAGATACACAGGGAAGAACTCTGCTAAAATATTCTATCAAGTCTTTGCATAATGTGAAGCCAAGTGCAACTTCACAAAACCAGGCAGAAGAAATGAGAAGGAAAAGTGTATGTGGGGGAGGGTTAGTGAGCTGAACAGTCCAGAGCTTTCACAAGGTAGGGGAATGATTGTGTCTTGCAGCCTAAGGCTTGGTAGAGTCCTTGGTAGTCCTTTGGGGAACCAGTGGAGAGACCAGAGTTGCAAGAAAGGAATCAAATATGAAACACCCCTGAAGTGGAAAGCTATTCCAGACCCTTTAGAGTGAGCAAAACCTAAGTAACAGGACTCAAAGAGATGAATCGATTCCTGTGTGCATGTGCTGCAGATGAAAACGAAGCTTAACACTCTTTAAAGGAAGATATCAAAGTCCAAATTCTTCTTCACATTATAAAATCACAATGCCTGCTAAGATTATTAGATTATTAGAATCTTTTGTAGTGACTACAAAAGTTTATTAGACATGTGAAGGAGCAGGAAAATGCTGACCCGTAACTAAGAGAAAACCCAGCCAGCAGAAACAGACCTACAGATGACAGAGGCAAGATATAAATATTTAAATAAGAGGGGCAAAACCTGTCAGTAAAGAGTCCAGATTCAAACCCAGGTCTCTGGACACATCACATATCCCTTCTTCCTTTGCTGGTGTCCATCTGTCCTGTATAGAATTTTGCCACAACGCCCCCTCCCTATGCACCTTTTCTGTGCTACCACTCTGCATATGGGAAAGAACACGGGAGAAACCTGCAAAAGCAGCTGTAGACCTGAAACTCATGCCAGCCATCTTCATGGATAAAATTGTAACAATGCTGTAAGTGAACTTTCTTGTACTTTGCCTTCCCCATGATAGAACTTTGCTGGACTTACTCAAGGCCATGCCTTGGTGATATCTATAGCCAGAGGGCCTCTGCTCCTTAGGGGTCATGGCTTCTGGGAGCACAATAACTCATGTGTAATCTGTGAGAATGTGCACCAGGAAACCAAGCCTCCTGCTTCAGGTCCACGCTGACAAAGATTTATGCAAAGATTGATGCTGAAAGCAACTAGGTACAAGCCCCACTTCCTTGTAGGGACAGTACTTGGAGGTGGGGTCATGTTTTCATGTGTGTGCTGTCTACAAGAGCGTCAGAAAGAATGGTGTAAGGAGTCTAGACCTAGGGTCACTTCCCAAGCTAGGGGCGCAGTTTTCCTCCCTGCAATTCCCTACACACATTGTTACCAAAGCAAATATCAAAGCCCTGCAATTTGCTAATTATAGGCGGGATCCTGGGCTTGTGGGCCCAATTAACCACTTGTTCCTCATTTTCTGTGTGTGACCTGTCCTCTGTACCCACAATTAGCCACTTGTCTTTTAACTGCCTCATGAGCTGACTGACTCACCTCTAATTCACTCCAACTATCACCTCCATATGGCCTTTGGTGTCTCTCTGCCTTCCAGGTTACCCCACTCAGCTACACGGGGTCTCATCACAGACAAGTGTCAGCTCTCCCAGGGGAGGGGAGAGGGGGAGGGAACCAGGAGATTTCCTGGATTTACTCCTTGTCTCTGCACACTGTCTGTGAAGCCGGAAGCGGCTCCTGTTGGTCTGGGCATCTTGCCTGGCTCCACAAGGATGCACAGGAAGCTATGGCCACGCCACATCAGCCTCTGCTCCCAGACAGTTTCTATAGAAGAAAAAGGGACATTATGGCTTCTCTGGAGCCATGATGCTACCAAAGCACCTGCCTACATCCTGATCAATGTCTCCTTAAATCCCTGCTTGGTGCAGCCAGCTAGAGCTAAGTCCAGCAAGAATCCATGCCAGCTTGAGAGGGGAAGACCAGAAGCTGCCAGGATAGATCTCTCAAGAGTCACAGATTGGAAAGGGAAGAAAACCCACCATGACCTTCAGTTGGCGGACTATTCAGCAAGCAGAGGGTCACCACCCAACTACAATACGTCTCTTCCTAGAAACTCTAAGGTTCAGCCATCCCTGAGGGTGTACCTCTGCAAATTGATCTGCAATCCTGGGTGCTCAGGAGGCTGAGACAGGAAGATCACAAAGGCTTGCATGAGCTACAGACAGAATTCAAGCTTAATATGAGCAACTTAGCAAGACCCTGGTTCAAAATAAACATTGTAAAGAGGACTGAAGATCTATTTTAGTGGTAGAGCACTTGCCAAGGTGTGAGAGACCCTACATGCCACCCTAATACAGCATAAAGAAGGAGAGAGGGAGGTAGGGTGGGTAAAAAGAGGTCTTAAATTCATAATTCATTTACTTATTTGTTTAATCACTCAGTAAATAATTCAGCGGCCTCTGCGCTAGCTAGGCATTGTTGAGTAAAACCAGGGAAACTTAAGCACACAAATTTGACAAACCTTGCTCGCTCTTGGAGAGCTTCCATTAAAACCAGAAGAAGCAGGTGATCAATAATAAACATAATAAATGAGTAAAACGCACAACTCGGTAGAGAATAAGTACTGTGGAAAAATGAAAAACAAGACCTAGGTGGGGAGAGAGAGGTGGGGCTGTCGGTCATATTTTTTAAGAGTGTGAGCCAGGCAAGCCTTGGGGAGATATGAAATATGGGCGGAGAACTGGAGAAGAGACAAGGCCATGTGGTATGTAGAGAAAGGATATGGCTGTCCAGGGAACAGCCTGAGGCCTTGTGTGAGAGTCTAAGGAAAAGTGAGAAAGGCTACTCAGAGGAAGGGAGGTGGAACAGGACAGAAAGCAAAGAGGACTGAACCTCTTTGAGTAGGCCCTGAGGACTCACATTTCCCCCCTGAGTTATTCAGAAGCCATTAGTGCAATCTGAACAACAGGGTCACATGGTTGATTTAAGACTCTCGGTGGCTACTGAAAGGGAGTAAAGGATCCAAGTGTGAGGTATGAGGTGATGGTGCAGAGGAGAGTGGCTGCCACACAAAGGCCAGGTCCAGAGTGCAGGTAAGATGGTGTGTGAGAGAAGAGAGCATGCACATAGAATCCCACAGTTTGCCAGTCCTCAGAGTCTCACCTATGCATGCAGGTAAAGGGCCTTCATCAAGATGACAAAGAAAGAAGGTGCTCCCAAGGGAAAGGGAGGAAGAGAGCAGAATGGGTACAAAGGGAAACTTTCATTGATTTTAAAAACATGGGTCTGTGAGAAGATGTCCAGACATGAGTTTAGTGGGAATCTCTTATGATAATTAAAATAAGTCATAATTGGACTGCTTGTCAATAGTAGATCCTGACGGTTTTGCCATCTTCAAAGGTTGTCAGGCTGCTAAGCAGTTGTGGCCCATGCCCTTTAATCCCAGCACTTGAAATGCAGAGGCAAGTGGATCTCTGTGAATTTGAGGGCAGCTTAGGCTACAGAGGAAGTTCCAGGACAGCCAGGGTTATACAGAGAAACCCTGTCTGGAAAAGCATCACAAAAACAAAACTGTAGTCAGGCTGGGTGCTGGGATGGGGAAAGCCTTGACCTAGCTTCTTCTCCTATCAGCAGCCCAATAGTTAGTGAGGAAGGAGGGAAGGAGCCAGAGGAAAACCCACCCTGTAGGAAACCCAGAGCTGAAAATGGAAGCCAGGGCTGGCTCCTGGCAGAGGCACTTGGAGGCATTCAAAAGGGGCTGATCTGGCACCAGCTGGAGGAAGGAAATAGTCCAGTGGGAGGCTACTATGGAACACAGACAATCTGAGGCCCCAGCACCTACTCCCTGATGGCCAACTCAAGGAGGACTCCTTGTCACAGAGACTAGGTCTGAAATATGTTTAAGAGCCCTGCTGTTACCCAGAGCATGGTTCTGGGTCTTTGACCAGCTACAATCCGCACATTATAGTGACTATGTGGCCCCTGCTCGAAGACTAATGAGGCCAGGCAGTTCATGCTGTCCCCAGGAGAGATTCCCTGAGGAACAGATCAAGGTGGTGTCCTGGCCCCAGCTCCACATCAACCACCACAGGACCTGTATCCCAGATGACAAATTCCTCTGCATCTCCAGATCTGTTTCTGAGCCTGGGGCAAGACCCCCTGCTGCCACATTTGGCAAAACCTTGTGCCATGTCACAGTCCTCATTGGGTGCCAAGAGAACTATTTCCCAGGCCGCAGCTTAACAAGGCCCTGTTCCTTAATTACAAGTTTTCTCCTAATTAAATAAAGGGGGGTTGTTCACCGATGATTATCCCACCTTGTAGTGCCACCTTCCATTTATAGGCGTCTCTCTTCAGAGGGGCCCAAAGTGCTTTGTGTATTATTGTTATACAGTCCCTTCATAACCCTCCCCGAGGTTCCTAGGGATGGTTATTATCCTGGCAGTTTACAGGTGGGAAAAGGCTGGGGTTAAGCAGATTGTCTGTCAACCTAGTTGGTGGGGCATAGGCTTCCGAAGCTCTTGGAAATAAAGTCATACCCTGGGAGCAAAACTGGGCTAAAGCAACACAGAGAGAATGGTGGTTTATTGCATGCTTCACGGAGATAATTAACACAGTTTAGTTCTTACAACAATCCCATAAAGCAGCTAGTATTGCCAACCTTCCCTGTGAGGACAATGAGCTTCAGAGCAGTGGGGTTCCCTGCCTGGAGGGGCAGCTCCCTTCCCTGTAATAGTAGGTAGCAGAGGCTGGCAGACACTGAGCGTTTAGCCCTGCACCAGCCTCTTACACTTATTAACTCATTTTAATGCTTAAAACCATCTTGAAGGTGATCATTAGAATTATTGCCATTTTTTTCCTAGGCTATCAGAGAAAGGTAAGCAATATGATCCAGATCACATGGAAGTAATCACAGAGCCAGCAAGAGCTTGGCAGGTTCTATTACACCCACCAGGAACAATCAGGGTGCACTGGGGCAGTGCTGGCCTCTCTTTTCTCTCTAAGAAGGTAGGGTTCCTTTCTGCACTCCTCTGGCTTGTGTACAGTCTGGGTGCACGGGAGGTCCAGGGGGCTCTTACTGCCTACACAGAGAAAACTGTGCAATTGACTTTCCATTAGCAAATGGCACCGCGAGAACTGGTAGGACATGGGCAGTAGAATCCAAGAGGGAGATGCAAGCCATCTGTCTAGTGACAGGCTGGCTGTGTGGCAGCAGCATCTTGCTCTCCCAACTATGGTGAAATATGCTCCAGTGGTCCCTGAACTCTGTGCTGGGGTTTAGCAGCAGCAGAAAGAGTACCATGACAGATGGGGCCAAGGAATGCCGCAGAAATATCACCCCAAGACAGAGAGCTCACTCAAGGGATTTATTGAGGAGGGGTGGTGAAAGGAACAAGAGACAGAGATAGAGAGAGCAAGGGAGTGGGCGATGGTCAGAGGGACCTTTCAAAGGCTACATATGTTGCATATGGCGGCTGGTGATGATGTGGCTGCTGGTGCAAGGTCGCTGAAGGCTGGTTGGGGCCTTCACTCTGATCTCCATGACTCTCTTCCAGAAGTTTCTCCAGTGAATTAGAGCATATTTACCACCCGCCTCCCACCAGGAGGGGATATCCTACATAGGGACACAACTTCTGGCTTTTTGGCATTCCAGTCTACCTTGTCTACCAGTAAAGTGTTCTACCAGTCTCTAGCCTCAGAGAGGCAGAATAAAGACCCTCCAAGGGCCTGGCAAGAATGAACCCTAGCTCCTGCATCCAATCTCAGGTCAAGATTCTATTGGATGGCCAGTTACCTGCTCCCCCTCACACCCCTCTTTCTAGACCATCTGCTAGTGGCTGACAGACTACAACCCTCATGTGTCACTGTCTATCCTATGCCTTCCTCAGTTGCCAGGGAATCCTTCCTGAAAACAGGAAAGAATTAAATGGGCAATGGCCCATCCCTAATGGACAGATGGATCTAGTTCCCAAGGATGGTTGGACAGACCAGAGGAGTGTTGGATAGACTACTGTCCAGCTCTTTCCAACCAAAGCCAAGCATTTAAGAAGGTCCTGGCTTACGGGTCTGACCCTCAGCTTTCTCATGTTCCTTTCTGCACCTGCTTGAGCTCTTTGCACTGGGAAAGGAAGTCTTCAGTACAACTTCTATCTGGTGCCACATGGCCAGAGCACAGGCACTGGCCCAACCTCACACTCCAGCCTTCCCTACCATGTACTATGCCGCCCAGGGGAACAAGAATCACATACTCCATGGGATGGATGGGTGACTGCATTCAGATGCTGAGAACTGTGCTCACCATTGAGTCAGCATTGATAAATACTAGTGTGTGAGCTATCTCCACCCACCTCAAGAACCAGCACTGAGCCTGGTTTTGGCTTTCTGTGCCACTTCCACTGGGTAGATTGAGGCAGCTGAGTCCTGGGAGAAGTCAGTGTTGGGGAAGAGGCATGAAGCACAGGAAAGAGTTTGCCTTGTTATGGCTGATTGCAAAACATCAACAGAAAAGGAAACTGGAGAGGAGGGAAGAAAAATGTCCAGGCCACAGCCCAGGAGGAGGTGAGCCCTTCCCCTGGCCTCCCTGGTGATGTATGTGTTAATTTCCAACCCCCACCCCCACCCTACCAGGTGTTTGGTCACCCTGGGCAGCCCTCTAGCAGCTAGGCACAGGACCTGATTCTCCACCCACCCTGAGCTTTAAATACTGCTGAGCTCTGGGGGGATTGGAGCTGTTTTGTTGAGAGCTCCAGTTTCTCCCACCGCCAGGCTGGGCAGCTGGTGCAGCTGTTCAGAGGTCAGGAGGAAACAAGTCTGTACAGCTCCCCCACCCTGCACCCCGCCAGGGTCCCCTTCCTGTCTTCCTGTCACAAACAGTCGGCCCCTGCCCTCCAGAAGTGGCTTTGCTCTGCCAAGGATCAGACAGACAGACAGACAGACAGACAGACAGACAGACTACAGCACAAAGGAAGAGGGAAGCTCTAAATTCGAAGAACTGCTTCTTTGTAAATAGTGTGCATTTACTGTGGTCTTGGAATTCAGTCAGGGCTGGCCCCAAGTTCTTTTTCAATAGACAGCTCCAGGAGAACAACCTACATCAGAGCAGGAAACCTGGAGCCATATAACCTTGAAAGACAGCCTTCATGTTCTGTTAAGTAATATATTTGGGCTTAAGCAGGAGCCTTCTCCACGTGATAAAAATAGAGGCAGGGAGCAACACTTCCCACACCTGTGCTTTCCTTGGATGGCATATTTTCCATGGTAAACAAGAAAGCACAGATTGGAAATCCATTCATTCCTTCATGAGAAGCTCTCCAGTTGGGGCTCATGTGTGTTTTCAATCAGAGGAAACTAAAAACAGCCTTTCCCAGACCGCCATACCCCATGTCTCAAAGCACCAAGACTTAAAACATCCTTTATCTTCCCTGCAGATAATTTTGTATAAAACTCAAGCTGCTAATTAGAATCACCACTGAATTTTCACTCTGTTCCCCTATTGTCTCATTTGCAATCATAGGAAGACTTTGTTGAGACAGTCTCACTGGGGAGGCCAGGCTTACCACCCTCCTGCCTCAGCCTCTCCAGCACTAGGATCGAAAGCAAGGGCCACCACACCCAGCACCATGAGATTTGTTTATTTATTATTTTTATTTATTTCTTTTAGAGACATGGACTCACTATAGAGCCCTGGCTGGCCTTGAACTCATAGAGAACAGACTATCTATGTCTCTCTAGTACCAGGATTTAAGGTATGAGCCACCAGGGATGTGTTTGTTTTTAATTCCTGGCTTGCTGATGAGAAAGTTATCAAAGTGACTAATAAACTGTAGAGCTTGTCTGCCTGTGACAAGAGCTGCAAAACTCTGCCTTGCCCACCACTGCAAAGCTCACTGCTCTGAATCCCAGATGCTTCTTTTTATTTGTTTGGTTTTGTTAGTTTGTTTGGTTGGTTGGTTGGTTTTTTGGTTTTTTTTGTTTTTGAGACAAGGTTTCTCTGTGTAGCCCTGACTGTCCTGGAACTAGCTCTGTAGATCAGGCTGGCCTGGAGCACACAGAGATCTGCCTGTCTCTGTCTCTGTGCTGGAATCAAAGGCATGTGCTGCCACTATCCAACTGAATCTCAGCTTCTTAATCCCAGCAAGCCGATGATGGGTCATGTACACGTATGTGGGGGTTGCAAAAATCTTGGCAACAATAAAAGTTTCTGAACGCACTATGGTCAAAAATGAATTCAACATTTGTCAACTCTGTCTGAAATACCTCCGCTCAGATTTGAAACTATCTGGGGTTCTGTTTGTTTGGATTTGGTTTATTTCATTCTAAAACTTTTATTTAGTTTTTTCTTTTAAAATTTTGTGTGTATGTATGGGGGGGTGTGAGGTGTGTATATGGTAGGTTTGTGGTGTGTGTGTGTGTGTGTGTGGTGTATGTGTGTGATATTTCAAATATGTAATGTGTGTGGTATGTGTATATGTGTATAGTGTGTATAGTGTGTGTATGGTGTGTGTGTGGTGTGTGGTCTGTATGGTGTGTTGTGTGTATCGTGTATAGTGTACGGTGAGTGGTGTGTGTGTATAGTGTGTGGTCTATGTGTGTGTATGTGGTATGTGTGTGATATATGTGTGTAGTCTGTGTAATGAGTGTGTGAGAGAGAGTGGGTATGTTGTGTACAGGTGTGTGTGCAGGTGCCTGGGATGGCCAAAGTCATCAATTCACCCTGGAGCAGGAGCCACCCAGCATGGATCCTGAGAATGAATGTGGGTCTCTTCAAGAGCAATGGGAGATGTCAGCGCAGCAGTTCTCAACCTTCATAACACTGCCACCCTTTGATACAGTTTCTCTTGTTGTGGTGACCCCCAACCACAAAATTATTTTGTTGCTACCGTATAACTGTAATGTTGCTACTGCTGTGAATCATAATGTAAATATTTGAGTTTTCCTATGGTCTTAGGCAACCCCTGTCAAAGGGGTCCGCTCAACGGGTTGAGAAGGGCTATTTTAACCAATTAAGACATCTGTCCATCCCTACATTTTTTAATTGTTTGCGTATGAGAGGGTATGCATGCTACAGCATTCCTGTGAAGGTCAGAGGACAAATTTTGAGAGCCAGTTCTCTCCTACCCCCCTGTTGGGTGGGTCATAGGGATTGAAATCAGGCCATCAAACTTGGTGGCAAGTGCCTCTACCTGCTGAGATACCTCACTTTTCTTCTCTGACATAAGGTCTCACTCTGATCCTTGGACGGCTTGGAACTTACTACGTAGACCAAGCTGGTCACCATGTAGGTGTCTTCCTGCCTCTGTCTCTGCAGTGCTGGGGTTCCAGGTGTGCACTACCACACCTGGTTCATTTAGTGCTCAGGATCCTATCTATGTGCTTTGAGTTGCAGTGCCTTTACTGGAAACTTAATGTTTTGGATAGGATAAAGACTTCTTTTTCTGGAAGAGGGTTTCTCTGTGTAGGCCTTGCTGCACCGGAACTCACTCTGTAGACAAGGCTGGCCTTGAACTCAGAGATCTGCTGGTCTCTGCCTCCCAAGTGCTGGGATCAAATGCCTTGGAACAAAGACTTCTAATATTTGTCTATCTTCACCCCTTAGTAGTTAAGTATCAAAGATATCATTTGACAGTATTATTAGAATGTTTAATTTTTAAAATTGTTTCTCAGGTTGTAGACTTGAATTTCAAAAGCAAACATTGAGTGGATACTGGCTTGAGCTTAGGACAAGCCAGACAGAGACTTTTTACTGTCTCTGAATCAACTAAGCGTGCTTCTGCCAATTTGTCCTGGGCATTTATGTGATGCAGCACTCTCAGCATGGATGGCTATAAAACCAAGATGCCAGGCAGCTCTGGAAAGCATTAAAGATGCTACGAGTCCCATAGTATCAAGATCTAACTCTCCATGTAAAAGTAAAATGTATCCATCTTTAAACAGTGGCAAAAATGTATACAAATAGCAAATACTTGTTTTAAAATCAATTTCTTATGGTTTATTATCAGTAAGTGGTTTGTCTATCTGTATTCCCAGGGTCATATACACATTTCCTGGGAAGAAAGGGTCATGTGTGAGAAAAGTCTGAGTCTTGATCTGAATGCCAGGAAGGCAGTGCATCCTACCTGCTCTGATCTCTTCACCTGCACAGTAGCTTTGGGAATAGGTGCGTGGTGAAAGGCATCAGTTTCTTAAGCAGATTCTGCCTTTCTTGTCCTATATGGCTTCAGAGCCTCAGTTTCCCCAGTCTAAAAGGAACCATCACATTTAGAGTCCTGTCCAGCTCTGACATATAGGTAGACACTCTTTAATTAGACACTCAAAATCATCAGCTTGTTATTAAAAGGCACAGACACCATCACCCCTGACCCCCAGGGACAGCTGTTGAACTCTGGTTCTCATCAATGACTGCACAGCAGACTCTCCTAGAGGACCTTTAAAAAAACCCTGCTGCTCAGCCTACCCCTACACACACATGCACACACATGAACACACACACAGCACACACATGCACACTCACACACATGCAGCACATACGCACAGCACACATACACACGCAGCACACACATGCTCACTCACACACATGCAGCACACACGCACAGCACATATACACATGCAGCACACACATGCACACTCACACACATGCACACGCAGCACACACATGCACATGCACACATGTGGCACACACACGCAGCACACGCACACGGCACACACGCACACACATGCAACACACACACACAGGGGTTTTGCTTTAATTAGCTTGCAGTGTGGTCCAGACGTCAGTATTTTTCTAGAGCTCTCAGGTGAATGTATAGCCAGGGTTAAGCATTGATATGACCAAGCAAACTACCCCAATTTCATCCACCCAGTCCTGCTTTTTAGATGTAGTCACCGTGACTACAGTGTCTTGTTATAAAATCCAGTAATACTGATGCCACCAGACTCAATGTCAAAACAGATGGGAAATGTTTTTATCTCATTGTATACTTTAACTAAATTACAGCATCTCACCAATGTTTCAGATTATAGCCAGTGCTTGTCTTTGTGTGTCCTGTTGTTGCTGTCACTAATGATGAAGGATGTTGATTTGGCCGTCAGGAACAGACATCAATGAGTTCTATAACTAAGAGGTTTGATGGGTAGTTGGCGGCCCACACCTTTAATCCCAGCACTCAGGAGGCAGGGGCAGGGGGAACTCTGATTTCGAGGCCAGCCTGGTCTACAGGTAAGTTCCAGGATAGCCAGGGCTACACAGAGAAACTCTATCTTAAAAAACAAAAACAAAATCCAAAAGGCTCTAGAACAATCTTATTCATTAATTGATCAACAGCTGTAAAGAAATAACACAATATAGTGATTTAACCCAGAGACAATGCACTCTTGGAAATAACTTGGGTTAGACCTAGCCTAAGAGACTGGCCTGAAATGGAAGCAATTAGAGGCATGAGAACCTGAAGGAGCAGTCAGCTGGGAGTCATGGGCCTCCTGGAAGATCCTGGCTGTCTTGCATACTAGCAGCCCTCCCTGGCATCTGCTCTATCGCTGTGATAAAATACCGACTCAAAGCAACTTAGGGAGAAACGCATTTATTTCATCTTACAGCTTGCAGGCCCTCAGGAAGGAAGCTAAGGCAGCAACTCAAGGCAGGAACGGAGGGAGGAGCAGATGCAGAGGCCATGGAGGGATGTTACTTACTGGCTTGCTCAGCCTGCTTTCTTATAAAACTCAGGACCACCAGTCCAGGGATGGAACCACTGACAATGGGTGTTCCCCTCCCTCATATTTATTAGTGAAGAAAACGTCCTCATAGACTTGCCTTCAGGTCAACCTGATGAAGGTGATCCCTCATTTAAGGTTCCATTTCCACGGATGACTCTAGTTAGTGTCAAGTTGACAAAAACTAACCATTACAGAGCCTATTAGAGGGAGGGAGGCAGATTTCCAGGGCAAGCATCTAAATGTGACACCATCACATAAATCCTGTCTGGGAGACTAAATGCTTGCTTGTTTGCTTGCTTGCTCCTTGCTTGCTTGCTTTTCATGACAGGATTTCTCTATGTAGCTCTAGCTGTCCTGAAACTTGTAGACCAGGCTGGCCTTGAACTCAGAGATCTACCTACCTCTGCCTCCGAGTGCTAGAATTAAAGGAGTGTGCCACTACAAACACTTATAAATAACACATGGACTTTTTTTTTTTTCTTTTAAAAGGAGACTACCAATTCCTGATCTACAGAGTAAAATCTAGACTCTGCTCACAGGTAAGCATCTATAACATCTTAGGACTCCCATAACAGATGCTTCTCTCACTGTGAGTATAGATCAATGGGTGAGTGCTTGCCTGGGATTTGAAAGGTCCAAGATTTGATCTCTAGCGCTGAAGAGAGAGAGAGAGGGAGAGAGAAAGGGAGGAAGGGCAGGGATCGATGTAAGGGAGGGGGGAGAAGGAAACGTTTCATTTGCTTATCTTTTGTGAGTCTTCAAGATCCACTGCACAGTCATACACCTATAAGGAGAGAGGTTGTACATACACATACTAAAGTCTTTAGTTTTACAAATTATTGTTTGAATACAGATTCCCCCCTCCCAGCTCCTGTAGGAGTTGAATGCGTGAAGTCTCGCATTAATGTTATTGAAAGGGTGGCTACAATCTCATGATGGGGGTTCAAAGCTAAGGTCTGAGTTAGATGAAGTCCTTAAGGTGAAGCCCCAATAATTATATCATGATGGCTTTATAAGAAGAGAGACACATTGCCGGGTGGTGGTGGTGCACATCTTTCAACCCAGCACTAGGGAGGCAGAGGCAGGTGGATCTCTAAATTTGAAGCCAGCTTGGACTACAGGAGTGAGTTCCAGGACAGCCAAGGCTACACAGAGAAAGCATGTCTCAAAAAACCACAATAAGAGGAGGAAGAGGAAGAGGAAGAGGAGGGGGAGCAGGAAGAGGTGGAGGAGGAAGAGGAGGAGAAGAGGAAGAGGAAGAGGAAGGACATAGGAACACATCTGGACACAGCCCTACCTGTCTTGTCATGTGGTGCTGTTTGGACTACCAGCAGGCCCTCCATCAGTACTGGGAAGAGAACAGAAAACATAATGCTCATAACAGAAAAATTGCATGCCAACCAAGCTCCTTCTCTTATAAAATTGACTCGTCCCAGATTATTTCCATATAGTGATAGAAAATTGATGAATTCAACATGCATGCAACAGAGAGAGAGAGAGAGAGAGAGAGAGAGAGGAGCAAGCATGTAGTTCTTCTTGGCCTCTGGTGACATAATTAAGGCAGGTGAAACCCTGCCTTTAGAATTATGTGCTTCTGTAACCAGAACAGTGTTCTAACATCTGAGGCAAGACATCCAAATAGGAGCAACTATCAATTCTGTGCTCTGTTTGCCTTTACCTGTTTCTAGTAAATAATCTCAATCCAAAAAACAAATAACAATTCTACTTCATGCAATGTTATTTGATTTACACACACACACACACACACACACACACACACACACACACGAGGTGGCATGGCTTACACTGTGGACCCAGCTGAGGCTCCTACCACCACAGCTGAGCACCAACAAACACAGGTACAGACTGAGGCTCCGGGAGAGGGGCAAGAGATTTGCGAGTAATTAAGATACACCGTTGGCTTTTGTTATTTTTATGGTGCTGGTGGGAACCAAACTGATCTAAACAATTTCTCAGGACAAATACCTGGCAAGCACCCAAGGAAGACTGTCATGGAGGATATGGGAATGAATAAACCGGAGTCCCTGGTCCTCAGAGACTTCCAGCCAGGTTTCCAGATAGAGTGGAAACTAGACGAGTTTACTCTGGGGGAGGGGGGGGGACCCATTTGCATACGGCAAGCAAATCACTGTCTGTGATCCATCCTCTTCTAGAGACACTGCCCTGAGGAGAGCATTTCTGAACCGCAGTCAGCACAGCACAGCACAGTGGTTGAACACGAGCAGGACAAGTTGACTCAGGACCACCTTCCCACGCAGCCAGTGCGGGTGAATCAGATTTTGAAATAGACCTTGTTTCTGACCGCATCCCTTACACGTAGCCCCTTGGAGAAGCTCTGGATTGACAATCGAGGGAACTCAAAAGACATGAAGACTGGTGAACAGAGTTGTGCTGTGTCCACAGCTGCTCAGGGAGATCAATGGATCAATACCAGCCTGGGAGGCAAAGTAAGATCCTATCTCAGAAGAAAGGAAGGAAGGAAGGAAGGAAGGGGGAAAGAAGGAGAGAAAGGAAGAGAAAAGTGAGGAAGAGGAGAGGGAGAGAGAGAGAGCAATCCAGTAGTCAAGAGAGAATGAGACTTTAGTAACCAGTAGGCAAGAGTTAGTTTGAGCCATCACTGAAAGAGATGACTAGTTTTCATTTCTGTCTGCCTGTCCCTTCAGCCTCCCCGCCTGGACTGTGTTTCATGCTAGGTTCTCACAGGACCTGGGCAGTTCCCCTAGATCTCACATCCTGGCCAGGTCTGTTTGAACCCTTCTTTGCACATGTCATAGTTGTATACATGGCCATCCTCATGCGTCTGGAAATCCTGACCCTGAGTGACACATTGCCCATCCCACCCCACCCCCTCTTTCTCCTCCCTCTCTCCGAGTCCTCTTGGGCTCT
Source organism: Rhynchomys soricoides (assembly GCA_019843965.1). NCBI lineage: Eukaryota > Metazoa > Chordata > Mammalia > Rodentia > Muridae > Rhynchomys > Rhynchomys soricoides. The sequence continues at coordinate 5,926,122 of JADRCH010000065.1, read as the reverse complement.
TCATCTAGGGTACTTAGACAGTGGGCTGAGCCTGCCTTAACAATGGCCATCTTAGACTCTAACTGAAAGATCTGGAGACTGAGTGTAACACTGATGAACTACTGATTCTGCAAACTGAAGCTTCAGGTTGGGCCGTAGTGATTCCGTCCCCAGGAAGGGGATGAGTTATGTGATCTGAAGGCTCACATATGGTCCTATGGCTTCTGGCACATGCTAGAGTCCCCCACACACACACACACGTGCACCCCACTTTTCTTTAATTTCTCCATATATTAACTAGCAGGCCAGCAGTACTATTTTAAATAAGCCAAATAGGGAACTTCAGTCACACAAACTCCAAATTCCTGCTGCTCTACCTCTCTGGGTAAATGATCCTAAGCTGGATATTTTGTTCCAACAGTTTCAATTCGAAAATTGACCCCAATCCTAACAGAATATAGTACAATTTCTGGGACACTTTTACATCTAACCCCGTTAGATATCTTAATCCGTTATCTCAGGGGCCCATTTTACAGAAGTTGGTTCAGCGCAACCACCCAGCTAGTCAGCAAATTGTTCCAATGTCACAGACACCAGCAGTTCACTCAGAAGAGGGAGGAAAAGGGAGAGGGGGGGAGGGAAGGGGAGGGGAGAAGGAGAGGAGGTGGAGGAAAAGGAAGAGGAGGAGGGAAGGGAAAAGGGAGGTGCACTGCGGAAGGAGCTGGAAGCTGGAAGGCCCACTCCTTGGACCTTACATCTGGTACTCAGGGCTTTGGGATTTTACCTCTGAGTTGTTGTTGATTCTCTGCCCTCTCCTGCCCTTTCCCCTACTAAGGCTTCCCAAAAAAAGAACATCCTGTCCCCTGCAATTGTCCTCCAGCTGTTTGCTCTTCTTAAATGCCTCTCACTTATCTCTGGCATTTGCTCCAACCAAAAAATAGACCTTGGGCCTTTAGGATGGAAAGAAGGTAGTAAATGGCAAACAGCCACCTCAGGCCAGGGTGTGGGCAACCGCTCACCTCCCAGATACCGGTGTTGTCTGGAGGGCCTGAGGTTGCTGGGATGGTCCCAATCTAAAACAGTCTCTCTTGTCCCCGTCCGTGCCTTCTCAAATGTGAGACCATGAGTCCCTGTTTGGGGCTTAGGAAATATAGCTCGAACATTGGCTATCTGACCCAGCGTCAGCATCATGGGGTGGATAGAGAACAGATACTGAAGCCAGATAGTTCTCAGGTCAGCCGGCTCTGCCTTTTCCTGTGTGAACCTTCTCATCTTTCTGGGACTCGGCTCCTTCAACTAGAAGCTTATTTCCCTGGAGGTTGGGTTCAGCTTCTCAGAACTATGGCTTCTTATAGTTTGTGTCTCCCAGCCATAACCTTGATTCCTGTCCATAGCATCAGATTGTTTCAAGGTCCTGGGGTGGTCAGATCTGAGTCATTATTATTGAAAACACTCAACTGAATGTATAATCAGAGTACCATCGTTAACAGTTATAGGAGCAGGAACCAAAACACTCAGAGAGATGCACAGTATTGTGCCTTCCTGTTCAGCATCATCTCTACACTTCAGAATTCAGTCTGAGTCCTCTGGCCAGTTTCATATGGGCTGACCCTACTCAAGCCATGCCAGAGTATGTGTGGGGTAGGTGTCTTGACAGGGTCACTGTTAGAAGCTCCAGGTGACGTGTGCCTCTGCTCTTACTCTCTGTTACCTGATGGCCACAGTCTAGCATGTAGACTTACCTAAGCTTATTCCCACCTAGCACTTAGGTGCCAGGGGTGAAGTAGCTAGCACATCGTCCACCACAGAGTCAGACAAGAGCCACATCTGACTCTGTTCTGGCAAACTACTAGGTAAGCCCTGGCTGATCACTTGACTTTACCCAGCCTTAGTTTTCCCAGCTGTGAATTGGAATTGGGTTTCCTGTGCCTTGTGCCTATGGAAGTATTCCCACAGCTTTGGTGTGGTCACACTGTTCAACAGACTTGTTCTTCCACCCCCCTGACCTTCTCCAGCTATTTTAAGGCATGTCACAATGTCACACCTACAAACCCATTATCCAAAAATCTCCAAAGTCTGTTGCACCCCATTTTTTGAATTGGCTTCCCACACAGCAGTCTTCTGAGACAAACCATGCTTGCCCCTCAATGCTTACTAGTTCTGGTCTCTGTTTATGCCCCTATTTCTGGCACCAAGAAAGCCAGCCATGTGTCTGCTTCAGCATTTGCTTCTTGGAACCCACCTAAGTCTACTGCTGTGGACAGAATTCTCTCCTGAAAACACAAGCCAAAATCTAACCCCTAACGTAACAGTATTTGGAAGTGGATCTCTGTAGAAATCCTTTGAGGTCCTAAGAATGGCATCCCCATCTGACAGGGCTGGTGTCCTTATAAAAGGGCATGATAGACCCCTCTGCCATGGGAGGACACAGAGAAAGTAGCTGCTCTGGCGATAATTCTGGAATTTTGGCTTTTTTAAATAACACAGAAATGTTAGGAGAAAGTGTTTTTGTTTAAATCCCAGTGTAGAGATGTGGGGCTGCTTCAGGCTGTATGCAGCAGCTGACTGTGATTTCCCGCCTACTCTAGCAGAGGCAATTTTGCCAGCTGCAGATAATTTCTGCAGTTTCGTGACCTCTGGAATTCTGGGAACTTTTCGGAGGTATATAAATGCTAGAGCCCCACTAGGCAGGGTGGGTGGGCGTTTGGATGCAGTGTGTTAGAGGTCATCCTCAGAGAAGAAAAGAAAGGAGAGAATTAGATTCAAGGGTCTCTCCCTCCTCTCTATCCTTTTTTTCCTAACTAGTGATAGGGGGTGAAATGGGGGGGGGGGGTAAAGGATCCACAAAAAGCAAAGACAATCTACAAACAGCCTACAAGCCAAGGAAGAGAGACTTCAGTAGGATTAAGTCTTTTTCTTGGACGTCAGCATCCAGAACTAGGCATCAGCCAATGTCTGCTGCCAGTCTATGATATTTTAGCAATTGTATATGGATTAATGACAGGGATCTCTCGCTGATGTTATCATTATGGGAACTTCATAGAGTGCACTTAGACAAAGTAAGATGGGTAAGATGTCACTAGATGATACACTGAGAACCACCGCCATGATGCATCCGATCACTAACTGGGGTTTCCTTATTCAGAGCTTGTCGTGCACACAAGGACTCATACAGCACCCAAATATCACCGAATGCCTTCTTTCCCCCTTTTTTCTTTTCTTCTTCCTCCTCCCTCTCTTCCTCATTAGATCCCAATAGAAAGCAGAGACTGGCCTCCAACTTGTGATCCTCTTGCCCCAGCTTCCTACGTGCTTGGGTCACAGGCCTACAGCACCACACCCTACTCAAATTTATGTTCTACAGGTGAGAGATTCGAGACCGCAAAATTAGCCTGACCGAGATCACACGTCTGGGCAATGAGGTTCTGAACCTGTGATAAATGATACTGACAAGCGTTCATGTGGGGTACGCTCAATCGGCAGAGTGGCTGTCACACTCAGAATGCCGTGTTGTTGAGGGGTGTGGGGTACATAGAAGGGTAGCACTTCTTTGAGAAGTTGCAGGAGAGAGAAAGAATAGTTAGGCAGGCCATGACTGATGCCATCAGCGGGGACAGAAATCAAGTGCATGGGGGACTTCAGGAGAGGCAGCTGTTAAACTGGATTAGGTCAGCCTGGGAAGACCCACAGAGGTAAGACCTCAGCACCCACTGTGAAGGACAAGCAGGGAGAAGAAACAGAAATAGATTATGCTGGAGGAGAGTTGGGTACAGCAGAGACCTCACCCACCAGGACCGGAGACTCTTAGGGTGATTGCTCCCCCCCCCACCTCGATCCCTCAGAAAGCAGCAAGAGGCTAATGCTATGCTAAGCCCCTGGATCCCTGGACCCCGAGGTTTGCCTCCATCCCCATCTACTGGGGTCCTAACTGCCCTGGAAGGCAGCGACACCACAAGAAGCCTTGGCTGAAGAGACGCTTGGCCTAGGAGTATAGAACTGGGCTCGGAACAAGGTGCACTGAGCTGTCTCTACTCTTGGATGGCTGCCACCCAGAATGTGACTTTGTCTACATCTCTCTGCCTGTCTAGGCATTGGAGACCTTGGCCCTGGCTGACTTCTGAATCCATGTGACTCTCACTCGATGGCTAGATGAGAGACTGCCCCCGCGTTGAGGTGCAGGGCTCTTGCCTAGCTACCGGGGTGGGGGAGGGGGGGTTGGGGGGGGGGGGGTCATGCAGAATGGAACCTCCTGCTCAGGGCTAGCGGGGATCAGACTGGAGCTGCCACACAATCCCAGTGAGGCCAGTCCCCTGCCTAGCCCTCGGTTCTCTGGCCCTTCCCGGAAAGAGGTCACCGCCCAGGAGCGCTCAGAACAGGGGCTCTCTGTGTCCAAGGCCGGCCTGGTGGAGCAGGAGGATGCAGAGGGCCAGCGGGGGGAGGGGGGAGGAGAGGGCGTGCTGGGCCACTCGCTGCGGGTGGCGCCGCAGCCCGGGGTCGCAGGCAGGGACCGGCGTGTGGGCGGAGAGGCGGCGCGCGCTCGGAAGTGGCCCCGGGCGGCCTCCCGGGCGGGCGGCTCCTGTTTCCCGGCTCCCGGGCGGGCGGGCGCGGGCCAGCTGCTGGGAGGTGAGCGGAGCAGCGTTTTCCCACAGTCTGGGGCGGTGACACATGGCGCTCACACATTCCACAGCCGGCGGCCGCGCCAGGCCTGGCGGTGAGTCAAGGCAGCGCGGGGAGCTGCCGAGAGCAGGTTCCGACTTTGGCACCCGGCGCGCCGCCTTCCCGCCTTGCCCAGCCGGGCGGAGGCGGAGGGGGAGGAGAGAGAGGGGGAGGGGACTCCGGTTAACCCTTGGCTGGCTAGGTGTGCCGCAGCAGAGGCTCCTATGCTTGCCCACTGAAGGGGGTAGGGGGGTGGGGGATGACTGCATCACCACTGGGGAAACCAAGTCCCCGGCGACACACACCCTGTGTTCCCTGTGCGTTCTTTGCTTTTTCAGACGGGGAAGTTAGGGTGGGGGTGGGAGGTGGTATCTGTAATCCAAACTAGTCTGAATTCACTGTGGCTTCGAACTCCTGGTGATGCTCCTAGTTACAAAGCAGAAAACCGGAGAAGTTTCTCGTTAGAGAAGGTGCCACTCCTGGCATTTTAGATTCAGACACGAACTGCCAGAGAGATTGGAGGGGTAAGGGGAAGGCTTACCATCACTGTCCCTTCCTTAAGACTCTTGCTTCTGAGTCTGACCACTGTGACCAGGACCTGCTCCCGTGTGTGTTTATTGACTGGATCAAAAGTCTAGGTCGCAGTTCATTCTGTAGTTGTACAGATAGAAGGAAACAGTTGGAAGTCTGTACGGACAAATGCACACCCACATAACCACACACACACACACAAAGGAGGGGGACTGTGACTGTGGTGGGTGTTGTCCCCATGGGAAGGCTGAGCACTCCAAACTTGGTTTCCCTTGGGCGTGTGTGAACTCTCCCTGACTTCTGCAGCTGTTGCTGTGTCCATCTCCACCCCGATCTGCACCCTACCTATTCTGAGACCACACTAGCCCGCAGCTCTCATCAGACTTTAAGGTCCCACAGACCAAAGTTCAAACTTCACTGTTTTTCTTTTGTATCAGAGTCCTGCTAATGTAGCCTAGACTGGACCTGCAACTTACAGGGGTGTACCACCACACCAGGCACCTGGTTTATCATTAAAGAGATTTAGTTGAAATCATCTGCCAGAAGTTTGAGACCTGTAAACTTCACCTCAGTGTCTAGATGTAGTTCAGATTATCCTCCCCCTCCCCCAGCCTCCCCTCTCACCTCCACAGATCACACACTTGTGAGACCCTCCCCCCCCCAGACCTGCCCAATCACCATTTCCAAACATGAAGTGCATTTTCCATGGCTCAGATTTTGTAGAATCTAGTATGACTTTTTGAATTCTTCTTAGGGTTGGGGAAATAAACCACACCTAGCCTCTGACTAGGTCAGTAAGTGCTCAGTTATGCTAGTGTGATCAAAGGACCCACAGAAATGTCTCCTCTGGAGATCCACAGTCAACGGGGTACATGCTAGGTCATTCATTCACTCAGAAACATCCATGGCTATGGAGCAGACACAGCAGGATGCTGATGACTACAGAAGACACTGAGAGCAGCAGAGGAAGAGGAAAGTTATTCTGAAGTCCCATGATCTCCAGTTGGGACTCTCAATCAAGCAATTGGAAAGTCTCCCAAGGAATTAATTCTATCCTAGTGTGATCAAAGACCACGTGGGGGTCCTGCCTCAGGAACCTTGGTTTCATTGCCATCACGATTGGTCACTTTCCACCCATCTGCAATGGCATAGAACTGCTATCACCCAGCCTACTCTGCTCCAGTTTGCCTCATCCCACACAGCTTGATAGTTTAAAGATGTGGCCACATTGCTGCACGTCTCAGTGGGTCATTCCTTTTCATCCCTGAGTAGTATTCCACCGTGGGTATAGTGCAGCTCATGTCTCAACTCTCTTGCATTTAAGTTTGGGCCGTGAAGAACAGAGCTGTTCATTCACACAGGGAGCTTTTCATGAATGCATATTTCCATTTCTCCAAAAAAAAAAAAACCAATGCCCAGGAGTAGGGTTGTCATGTCAGAGATGCATGGTGGGTTGAGATGGATAGGGACCAGCTGGCAAATGCCACTTGTGCCATCCTATCCCATATCTGCTTTCAGTGAGGTTGTGCAGACATCTTTAAACTGGTCATAGTAGGAGAGTTTACATCAGGAAGCAGTCAGTTCTCGTAATCAGGTTTGCTTTCCTTATGAACTGTCCACTGTTAAACACATACACCACCTAGTCGCTGTTTTCAGACTTTTTTTTTTTTTTTTTTTTAATTTTCTGAGACAGGGTTATGTAGGGAGCTACACAATCCTGGCTGTCCTAGAACTCACTATGTAGACCAGCCTGGTCTCGAACTCACAGAGATCTTCCTGCTTCTGCTTCCCGAGTTCAGGATTAAAAGTGTGTACCACCACGGCTAGCCTATGTTCAACTTTTAAAGAAAATGCAGCATTCCAAATGTCTGCTCCACTTCTGATCCGTCGCCCCACATCCTCTCCTGCATCTGGCATCCTGAAGTTTTTAGTTTAGCCATTGTGCTTTGATTTGCATTCTTTAGAAGCTGATAACAGTAGAGGCCTTCTCATGTGCTGACCATGGCTACTTGCATGTCTCTCGTAAGGGCCATTTAAAACCTTGGCCTTTCTCTCTGTGTATTCTTGAGCAACAAGAGTCCTGGTGTGTTTTGTGTGTCTGTCCTCTCACTGGTGTATATGTGTGTGTATTTTTTCCAGGTCTGTGTTTGCCTGATTACATTCTTGATGGTATTTTGTGTACATGCACAGACGTGTTTACCTTTGTGATGTTATTGTTATTTGTTAATGTCTGGCTCCTGTTTTCTTTGTCAAACCTAAAGCATCAAGTTATACTTTGTCAGCCTGGAGGAATGGCCTTTAAGGTGTCTGTCTGGAGAGCAGCTCACAGCACCTGTGCTTTCAGTGTGTCTCTAAAAGGCACATCTGGAAACTTTATGCCCAATAAAGCAGTGTGGTCATGGACAGGGTGAGGGCAGGGTGGGGAGGGGGTGCTGTGGTTAATGAGGCATGAGGCTGTGAGGGAAGAGTGGACAGGTTGCTGCTACCAGCTTGGGTTGGTTATGAGCATCGTAGTCCAGTCTGCTTGTAGTGTGTGTGTGTGTGCGCGCGCACACACACATTTACACATCTCTCCCTCTTTTTATCTTTCTACTGCAAGACGACATAGTAAGGCATTCACCAGATGCTGGTTCCTTCATCTTGGCCTTTCCAGACTCCAGAACTATGAGCCAATACATTTATGCTCATTATAAATTTGCCCGTCTATGGTCTTTTGTTACAAAACAGAGGCTAGACCAAGACAAAGGCACAACGTAGAAGTCACTTTAGGAATCCTCCTGGACATATTGGCAGCATCCTCTGAAAGCAGAAATGAGACGGGATCTCTGTTGAGTGGCATTTGCTAGCTGGTCCCTTTCCATCTCTACCCACCATGCATCTGTGACATAACAACTGTACTCCTGGGCAGCAATGTGGCCACATCTTTAAACTAGCAAGCTGTGTGGAATGAGGCATTCAGAGCAGAGTAGGCTGGGTGATAGCAGTTCTATGCCATTGCAGATAGGTGGAAAGTGACCAATTGTGATGGCACTGAGACCAAGACTGTGGTGAAGGGGTGGAGGGTAGGAATAGAATTGATTTTAAAAGGGCACTCTAGACTGACAGAACTATGTAGACCTACTATGTGTTGTTCAGACTGGGGCTATAACTCAGCGGTAGAGCACTGACCTTGTTTGAAAGAAGCCCTGAGTCCAGTTCCTGACACTAGGGGGGGAAGCCAACGAACTATTGTCAGAATGGGACCCTTAGGAATCTTTTGATGTATAATTTTTTTTTTTTTTTTTTTTAGTTCATCACAAGTGGTAAGCTTGGGTTTTCCTCCTCTTGTGTACTCTGTGCTCCTTATAGGCAGAAATCACAGTCCAACATGAGAGCTACAAGGCAGATACCTCACAACAGGGGCAGAGAGTAAACCAGGTTTCTCTTCTTTTCTTTTAGAAAAATCAACAAAGCATTATTTACTCTGCCGCCCGCTGTGGTTTCTAGTTCCGCTGGCCACAGGTCAGAGAAGATACTTTCCAGGCTGAGCAGCTGGAAGGCAGTGGGGCCAGCTGGTCTGCTCTTCCCTCAGCCTAGTTCACCTCCCTTCCAGCTCCACTACTCCTGCCACCATTTTTGAGGAATCCTTTCTTCAGACTTGCAAAATGGCTCTTAGGTGGTTTTCTATTTCCAACTCTCTCATATTTCCCTCCAACTCTCTCTTTCTCCTGTTCTCAGCCTTCCATCCGTCGACTATGTAAATACACATAACAAACTTATCCTGGGAGCTATGTCCACTGCCTTACAGCCCAGGTCGTCAAAAAATCCCTGTCTCCCAGAATTCCACGCTGTTCAAGCACAAACAGTGGTTCCATGTTGTGCCAAAGTCAGCCTGTGTGCTGACTTTGAGGAACTGGGGTTCATTTTATCTTCTTACTTATAAAACAGGAATAATTTCTGGGGTGGGGTCTACTTTCAGGATGAAGCGAGAAGCTAGGAAAGGGTGTGCCAGTGGAGGATCTCAGCGGTTGGCTGTTTTCAAACTCCACTGTAATGAGTCCTTACAGGAGCACTTCAGTGATGTCATCTAACAGCCCTGAGTGAGTGTCCTTCGTCACACACCTGATGAGGAGCTGGGCACAGTCCACAGCCCCGGCCTCTGGAGTCTTCCAGTGTATGGTGCATCATCTCACCCCACAGTCCAAGAAGGAAGAGCATCTGGTCTGGCCCACTGCCAGGGTCTCCACCAGCCATCATTGTAACTCTGAAAAAGTGGCCAAGGAAGGAAGGCCAGGCTCAAGAAGGTGGGCAGGCTTTCTGTCTGGTCTCCTTTGTCTATTCTCCCTTAGTGACTCTCTTAGGAACATGACATCTTCTTGACTTCCTGTCTTTATAAAGTTTCTTGTAGGGCTCTGAGGACCAACTGGAAACACTGGTAAAACTTCATGGGACACATGGGGTTGCATTTCTGTATTTTCTACAAGAGTGCTTTCCTATAATAAAGTGTGCTCCTTGTGGTCTTGTCACTCCAGCCTTCTCGGCTCTTGACTTCCCGCTCTTTCCCGCTCTCTGTAGTAAAGATGGTTGCTCCCCTGCCCTTCAGCCTTTTAGATCAGCACTGGCTACTCTGCTTAGCTTGCGCCTCAAGACCAACCTTTCTCTCTCTCACTCTCTCTCTCTCCTTAAGATTATTTTTATTTTATTTTATGAGTGTTTTGCAACTTTGTATGTTCATGTGCCACATGTGTGCCTGCTGCCTTCAGTGATCAGAAGGTGTTAAATCTCCTGGTACTTGATGGTGATACATGTGGCTGTAAGCTTCCTTGTGGGTGCTGGGAATCGAACCCTGTCTCTCTTCAAGAGTAGCCAGTGCCCTGAACCACCACTGAGCCATCTCCTCGGCCTCAGAATGACTCTTGAGTCTTCTTTTCATGAAACCTTTGCACTGCTCAAGGTCTCATGTGTTAAAGGAAGAAAAAGAAAATGCAGTGTCCCAGATTCCTTCCCAGAAGCGTTGGAGAGTCCCTGAGCATCTGTACACTAAACACATCTGGAAAGTGAAGAATTGGAGGCCTTTCTTCCCGCTGTTGGCTCTGACTCCCCTTCTTAGCGGGACTTACTAACATTTGCTAGGACTTGGCAGTGGCGTGAAACCCTCCCCTACCACCAGACAGAGAATTAGCCATGTCTCCACTCTGGGGACATAACCACTCTCTGCAGTTCTTACTAAAGAATCAAATACTCGAGCACACTCTGGGTACTACTGAGTTTTGGGACACCCTGGCTCCGGCCCCTTTAAGTCAAAATATGATTTAATAATACTGATCCTGGGAGTTTCTCATACTTGGGTCCACAATTTCCAGAAACACCTTCAGTTCTGTTTGTTTGTTTGTTTGTGGTTTTGTTATTTGTTGTTGCTGGGTTTATGTGGGTTTTGCTTTTTGTTTGCTTGGGTTTTTTTTTTTCTTTTTATTATTACAAGCTTCAGCTCTCTCCAATAAGTTAAAGCTGCCATCTGTCTCAAAAGTGTGACTAAGGAAAGGTACAACTTAAGTTATAAAGACAGCCAGCTACTCTTTGTGGGCATTCTTTTTTTTTTTTAATTGTCATTTTTCCTTGGAAAACAAAGACAAAAGGAAAAAATAAAAAGAGGTGCAGGAAAGGGGGTAGGGTAGGGGATCAGAGTGGAGGGACCTCAAATCTGTGGCCTTTTCTCCCAATGCCCAAGTGGCAATTATGGCAGGTCAGTCAACCACAAGAATCTCCTGCTTTTATGAATTTATAACCAATGCCCAAAATGCCAGAAGTTTCTTTTCAAATTAAAAAGAAAAAGGGAAAGAGAGAGAACGAGCTAGCAAGGAAGAAAGAGAGAAATTCAAACAGTGGACAAAACCCCATGGGCTGTCTCTCTGCACTCCAGCAGCGACAATGGAGAAATCAATGCCCAGAACCACAAGGCAGCTTGCAGACACCTCTTGACCCTGTCACTTCCTGGGTAATTAAGAGGGGCTGCCGCTCTCAGCCACTGTCGGGAGCTGAATGTATATGGATAGGTAGATATATATGTCTTTAAAAGATTCTTTTTCTGCAGCCTTGGTCAGGATCCCGCCAAAGAAAAGGGGAGAGAAGAAAGGCATTTTGTCCACAGTCCCGTGAAAGGGGAAAAAAAAATCTAAATTTTTCATTGCAGTCTGCTCCCAACGTGGGAAAATGGTGCAGACAAGAATGGATGGCTTGTTCACTGGTGGGTTTTTTTTTTTTTTTCTTCCCTTGACAGATCACCTCAGAGAATGTGTGGCAGGCAGCAGCACCCCCTCCATCTCTGGTCTTCAGATGCTACAAGTACAAGAGTGCAGACCCCAGGGTTTGTAGGGCAGGCTAAGCTCCTACTTTGCTTCATAGGGCCTCAAAGGGGTTTGCTTCCCTTCCTCAGTTTCCCCAAATGAAAGAATCTAGACCAACCTGTTCATAGCCTTTTCAATGGTCAGCATTCACTGAGACCACAGTAAATGGTTTCTCTCTGCTGACCCCACCAAGGAATCAGAAACACTCGAGACTGGAGGAATGGGGGGGGGTGGTGGACCTCCCCACTTGCCAGTGAAATGACAGTCACCAAGGCCATTCAAATCTACTGGGGCCTGAGGGAAGAACACTGGGAAGAAATCATGCAACCCCACTAGAGAGAGGGATGTTCTAAAGACTCTTGGTGAGGTGCCTAATGAGGCTATGTCTCTTCCCATGGACACTTGTCCATGGGGCCTCACGTACAGGGCTGACCACACTCCACATGTCAAAATGATGCAAACTGCCTCTCCACTATGGACTTTAAGAGAAGAAAGCAGATCCTCACAGAGTATCTCTGTGTCCCCCTCAGCATCAAGTCCATCTGCCACCAGAGGAGGCTGGATTAAGCCAACATCCAAATGTAAAGATAGAGCCTGTTGTGGATTTGGTCTAAGGCTTGTATTATGTTAATTGAGTCCCCCAAATTGCATGAGAATCCGATTGTAAGACTCTAAGAGTCCCTGCCCCAGTTGGTTTTGATTGGTAAATAAAGTTGCCAATGGCTGGGAAGGGAGACAGAGACGGGACTTAATGATTCCTGGGCAAGGGGACCAGGGGAAGAAGGAAAGACAGAACCACCATGTTGGGGAAAGGACTAAAGACCAGGCCTGAGAGGTGCAGAAGAGAGGGCACGTCAATCATGTAAGAGCCGGGGAAGAGCGGCCCCAGAGAGCTCCCCCTGATTGGGTCTAGGGCAGCAAAAATGGAATATAGATTTTAGTAAGTAATAACTCAGGAGGGAAGGTGTTAGCCATGTGGAGGTTTTGGAGTGGCCCTGCCATTGAGCTGTTTAAGGCGTATTAAAATATAAGGCTGCGTGTGCGGTTCTTTTGTCCAGGAACCCAGAACATTGGGACAGGTAGTGAGGAACATGCTGCTGCTGGGTCGATTTGAGCAGGTTTACTTGCCAACAGCAACGAGAGCCAGAGAGAAAAGCATGTCAGCTGGCTCCATTGACCACTGCTACAGAAAAAGATTTTGTTTTGTTGGTTGATTTTTGAGACGGGGTCTCTCTCTTTGTAGCTCTGGCTGTCCTGGAACTTGCTCTGCTCTGTCCTTGAACTCGGAGATCCACCTGCCTCTGCCTCCTGGGTGATGGGATTAAAGGCATGTGCCACCACTGCCTAGCACCATGAAAGATTTTTATTGAAGCAGATATAGTCAACTTACGTCATTAAGTTCTGGGCAGACTTTACACACAGATAAGAGCCTGGGTCTCTCATCTCTCTAGGTCTACTCCTGTGTGTATAGACCAGAAAAGTCTGAGAGAAGAAAGGAGAAATGATGTCCAGGAGGCTTTCCTCTTCAGTCTGCTAACTATGGCCCCTGGCATGGAAACCTCTGTGTATGCTGACTGTCCCTGGGATGCCCTGAAATTCACTTGGACAGCTGCTATGGATGACCCAAAGAAGCCTCAGAGTATCAACAGTCTGAGGATGGCCCAATGGCTACTGAGCCCCACAGATGTGTCTGGTCAGAAGTGGATTTATTAATTTTATTACCCTCTAACTAATTTAAACAAACGTAAGTGGTTGCACACAAGAGCTGCTGTGTTGGTCATCACAAGCCCTACTGTATACCCACACCACCACTGTCCAATAGATGTATAGGCCTTCTGGACTGGGGGGTTGGAAGCTCTGAAAAAGACAGGCCGGATGCTATCCAGCATGCATGACTGAAGCCCTGGGTTTGATGAGAGATCAAACTGTATGCGTGGTACGCATTGCAGTTCCAGCACTAGGGAGGCAGAAGTTCAAGGCCAGCCTCAGCTATGTAGTGAATTAGAGGCTAGCATGGAATATGTGAGACTCTGCCTCAAACAAGTAAAATAGCATACAATAATTGTATTGTATAAGACTAAATAAGATTATAAACAGACCAGCTGGAAGCTGAAGTGGCATCTTAGTTCTCACATGGTGACCACCCAAGACTATCTCAAGGTTACCTGGAGTGGGTGGTACAATGGACCCTTGGGCAGCCTTCAGTAGTGTGCCCCTCTCCTGAATAAATCCTATCCTGGTACTGAGGATGCATGGCAGCAGCAACTGACAGGGTCTGGGTCACTCATCCTTGACATCTCTCCAGGCCCTGGGCATCACACAGAAGGCATTCCAACGGTGTTGAGGTAGCAGACTAACAGTGAACTCAGAGGTTGTTACCATTATAAGCTAGGGGCTTTTAGCAACTGAAGGCTTCTGTTCTTCCTCTTCTATTGAAGTCTGATCCTAGTATCGTGGCGTTTGTGGAGGATTCAGAATTAGGTGCACATGAGGTTATGAGGAAGGAACCCCTGTGATGGGATCAACACCTTTGAGAAGAGGAAGCAGCTAGAGTCTCTCCCTCTATCATGTCAGGACACAGTGAGACAGTAGCTTTCTATAACGCCAGGAGAACCCTTACCAGTTGCAACATGGATTGTCACCTTGATCTTGGGCTCCCCAGCCTCCAGAACCATGGGAAATAAATAAATGTGACTTGAGCTGCTGGCTCTTGACTGTTGTGTTACAGTAGACCGAGTTCACACCGGACTTCAGGAAGAACATTTGATACTGGCTTTTGGACATCCGTTAAAGGAACAAACCAGAACCATACATGCTCATAGGAACAATGGAGCCAAGACAGTGTCATCCCTGCACAGTGAAAAGACTCAGCCAAGCACAAAAGAAACTGACTTAACGCCATCAGTTCTATTGGAGCAACACAGACAAGAAACAGTCGGCAAGCCGGGCTCAGACAGTTTCTGAGAGAGAGAACGGCGACATCTGGGCATCCAGGGAGCATAGTAGAGGTGTGGGAGAAAGAAAAGAATAGAAACCAGTGAGCAGCAAATGCAGGCTGGAGGAGGAACATTATGGGGCTAGTGAAGAGGCTAGAGTTGAGTGCTGATCCGGCCAAAGCACTGAGGTTAGCACCCTGCTCCCCAACATCCCATGGCTCTTTGGAACTCTCAGGCTTAAATCTGCAACGCTCTGGATTAGTGTGTTTCTAGCTTCTGCATTCCCTGCCCCCACCCCGATACCACTGGACCCCAAAACCTCAAGTCCTACCACTGCCTTTTCACACGAGGGAGGGTGGACAGCTGGACAGTGTGGCCTCCCAAGTGGCCGTGGGAAGGGGCTATGCTGTCTGCTCCCCTCAGTCTTCCGCCCGCTGTGAAATCCACATCAGCTGGAGATGCCCACGAGGTCTGTTTCCATCTGTTCTCATTCTGGCTGGTGAGAAAGGCTCAGAATTGGAGAGGCCGGGGGGGGGGGGGCACAGGAAGGACCCACTGCAAAGGCATGCTCAGCCTGCCCTGGGAACAGCTGCCCTGGAGGCTCCCCGCTTCCCAGCAGCTCTCAAATCACCCGCTTTGTAACCAGGCTGCTAATGATGCAATTAAGTTCATCAGGAGAGCATCTGTTCTGAATGATCGGACCACTGGCTGCCCTCTGAGGGAGGCTGGACTCAAGCTACTAAAGAACCAGGAGCCAAAGCCTCAAAACTATCCCTGCAGATTTTATCGGCCACCTCCAAACTAACCCATAAGTATTCTTAGAGCCTCTGCCGGCATCTGAGGACAGAGGTGTGTTCATGCCACTGTCCATGAGTCGCAGGACACTGACAACACAGCACCTCAGGGCTGTAATACAACAGTGCTTCTTTCAGCTCTAGAGACTGGGGTGCCCTCCTGAGCAAGTACCACATGGGCTGCTAGTATGTTGCTTTAGCAGTTTCCTCTGCATCTGGCCTGTAGACAAAGGGGGTGGGGAAAGCAGGGCCTTAGGAACATCTGAAGAACTCTGAGAAATGTGCCCGAGAGCTGTCCACCCCCTAAGTGAGAGAGGAGAGTGTTAACCTGCAGGCCACTGAGCTGCCTCCTGGCTGCAAGCAGGAAGAGGGAGATGGAAGGGGAAAGCATCAGAGCATGGATCCTGTGACCAGGTCTCTGTCTTGGGGATCTAGGGAACAGGCTACACCTTGGAACCTGCTGGTACTATCCTTCTGTTCACTTCCTGTCGCTTCTGTGGCAAATTACTACAAATTAACAGCTTAAAGCAACACTAATATAATAATATAATATATTGAACACTAATATATACAATTGCATACTATATTGATGTATTATAATATAACATATAGTATAGTGATAAATATTAATATACATTATACATTATATATTATATATAACTATTGTTCATATAGCATTATATATTATATATAATACATAGTAAGTTAGTATAGATAAAACACTGATATATAACATGTGTACATATTTACTATATACATATACACATACTGAGTATATGTGAGTCAGCAGTCCATGGTCCATATGTTCTCACTGGACTAAATCAAGATGTTGCCCAGGATGTGTTTTCACTCCAGGTTATAAGAGGAAGTCAGTTCTGCTGCCTTCTCCAGCTTCTCAGGCAGTCCTTGGTTAGCTCCCCCTGCATCTGTCTTCCAAACCAGCCATGGTTGTTTGTTAAATCTTTCTCACACAGTGTGGCTCTGATTCTAGCACACACACACACACACACACACACACACTCTTTTATTATAAGAATTCTTGTGATGGTCTTGAGCCATCTAGGGAATCCAGGCTAAATTTCCACATCTTAGGCTAGTTCACTAGCATGCTTAGCTCCAATTGCAATCTTTCTTTCCTGTTGCACATGATGTCATAGCTACAGCTTTCGGAACTGAGATATGAGCATGTGCCAGGCATGGTGCTGCATACTTTCAATCCCAGCACTCAGGAGGCAGAGGCAGGCAGGTCTTTGTGGGTTGGAGTTCCAGGTCAGCTAGGACTACATAGAAAGATTCTCTCAAAATGAATTGGAAGAGGAGGAGGAGGAGGAGGAGGAGGAGGAGGAGGAGGAGGAGGAGGAGAAATGGGTGTTTGGTGCTATTGTTCTGTTTGCCTTAGACAAGTCCCACCTTCTGTGACAAATTGAGGGCTCATCATTCACACAGTGAAGAAAGGCAGACTGCTTGTACTGTCTTTGGAGATAGGAAGGGAAAAATCTGCCTATCCCTGGGCCTTTCCCCCTGGAATCCTTCCCTCTCCTGACATGGTGGCATGCCTGCTGAGGCTAATACAGTCCCAGGTCATCCTGGCCTCTGTGGAAAGAGCCTCATCTTTATGGCTAATTGAGCTGCACTCCAGTCCTGGTCTTTCAATCCATAGGAATGAGGGCTGGGGCAGGCCCCTTCAGCTTTCTGAGCCTTCCTTAGCCCCCTCTGCATGGCAAGGGGCACTGATGACTAGGAAAAAAAAAAACAGGTATGCTTTGATTCATACATAAAATCCAAGCACTGGGAAACAGATGCAGGAGAATTGCTCTGAGTTCCTGGCCAGCCAGAGTTAACAGTGTGTTGGGTCTCCAAACAAGGTCCAAATCGATACTAGAAATCACTGCTCAACCTTTAAAATACATGTGCTAAAAGACCAATGGTGTGACTGGCACTCTCTCCAGTCAAGAATGAATCCTAGAACAAGAACAAGTAAAGGGTGGCAGAGAGGAGGGTAAGGAGACTTTCCTTGGGACTATACAAATAGTGAATATTTTTCAGTCGTGTTCACCTGGTGTGAATGTTTGAAGTATAGTTTAGAAAGACAGCCATTCACACTCCTTTTGGTTTGGGTCTAGCCCAGGCTGCCTTTTGTGAGCATGTATCCTTTGCTGTGCACTGTCATCCACAAAACCGTGAGCTACCTACCGTAACCTGTGAATAGAATAGTAAATCTGACTCAGCCCCCACGTTCACTTCCCCTGTAAGACCCAGCAATTTACTCTGCAGTTCTTTGGTGGCTCTCAAGAAGTACTTGCTATCTCTGCCCCTTCCTCCCTCCCAGTCCCTTGGTAGAAGGGAAATTAGGTTCAGCTAAGTAGCCTGCACAAGGCAATTTCTTTGTAAGTCACTACTGTTACAGGATGTTGGCACATACAACCATCACCAGCTGGTTTAAATGCCTATGTGACAGTGCCTGCTCTCTGCTGCAGAGCAGTCCTGAGGGTATCCGTGGGCTGGCATCTGGCTTTGCCTGTGCCTTTACTTTGTACAGTTTGAGTCTGAGGAGCCCCTTTTATGAGAGTGTACCCAGTTTTCCTGGCAAGTGCTCCCAGCAAGTGTTCTCTGCTGTCCCATCATGTGGCACACGGCTTTCCTGCCCTTCTCATACCCCGTTTGCTTAGCCATCGGGGCTCCCCCACACACCCTCGCCAGCTTGTCAGGTCTTCAGGCTCAGCAGGCAGGATGCCATGGTTCTCTGAAGTAAGCCTGACAGGCTGAGCGTTCACATTCAGGAGGCTGTTTTCAGAGCAATACTCAACTTGGGAACTAAGCCTTTCTTGTCCCTCTCCTCCCTTTCAGCACAAAGTATGAAAACATCTTTTACACACTTGCCTGGAAAGAGATTTCTAAAGAGAAAAATACCCCCCATGCCCTGTGATTGCAGTAATTTGGTGTTTAAAAGCACAGCAAAGGGGAAAGGGAGGGGATAGAGAACAGAGCAGAAAAGATTTAAAAGAAAGGGAAAAAACCCTCTCTTAGCCAGCTAGCTTGGTGACCTTAGTGTGCAATGCACTGGCTTTCCCCTCGTCTCAGAAAACGCACACGTTGCTTCGGTTACTCACAACAGTGGAGGACAGGAAGCAGAAGAGGCAGTTGCCCAGAGACACAAAGCTCAGACGGGGGTCATTCTTCAGGACACCTTTTACTGAACCCTAGGCTTCTCATTTCACTTCCTGTTTAGTAGAGGCCTGCTTCCCTCCTGGGTAGAGTCTCCCTTGTCCACTCTGAACATGTAAAGTCAGTCTGTGGGGATACCCCTAGAGAAAGCCCAAGCAAGAGGCCTTATCCTGAATCACTGAAGATTTCTTTCTTATGAGATGATTTCTGCAGATACCATTGCAATCTTTATGCTTGGGGCAGGAAGCTGACAGAGCCACAGGTCCGCTCATACCTGATGAGATTTGCTGTCACCAGGCTCCATCCAGGGAGTGACAGGAGATGGAGCAAGAGCAGTTTCAGTTTTAAGAGTCAGATGGGCTTACCTAGGATAGCAACCATCCATCTATTCAGCAACCAAGCACTCATGTGACATGGTGTCCTTTCCATCCTTGACAGACTGTGGGAATGTCACAAGCCCCAGCAAAGAGCTAATAGGAAAGGAACCATTTTCTCAGAGGGTCTAAGAGTACATGGAGAATTCAACATGAACCTAGGGGAAGAGGAACCAGGAAAACCTGCTCTCAGACTAAATGGACATATCTTAAGACGTTGGAGACAGGGGACAGGGAGATCTGCCATGTGAGGCCCACATGCAGCTTGTAGAGGTGTGACAACATGGTCAAGTCATCAGACAAATGCAGATAGCTAACACCCATTGGAAAGCAGGGGGCAGGGCCAGCAGCAGGCCTGGGAGATATACCCTTAAGGAAAGACTAACAGAATGAGGCTTCAAACTCTGATTTAAAGGTGTATTCAGTCCTGTTTTCATTGGTACTGGAGTCTACAATAAGCTGAGATACAAGGAGTGAAGAAGCCAGCCAGGTAGTGCCGACATCCCTCGGAGTAGTTCTGCAGTTCACCTGTAGTTCTTATTCCTGTTCTCTGTGAAAGGTTAATACGAAACGGCCCTCATAGGTACACAGCAGAGTGTGCCTGACAAAGGCACTCAACCCTCTTGCTTTGAATTCCTCCTGAAGTTTTTAGCCTTCTCCTGCATGACTGAAGCTAAGACTAGAAAGGAAGCTTGTGACACACACACACACACACACACACACGCACACATACCCAGTAGACAGCAGCGAGAGGTGTCTGAGTAGGACATCTAGCCTCATTCTGACACCTGTACAGAGCATCACGACCCAAAGACATCCAAGGAGGATGAGGACACACCCTCCACCTCTGGCATGGTCCTTCTTCCTGCAACCCCAGCCCCAGCTCAACCACCCCACTCTCCTGGGCACAGACTGGATGAGTCATTCACGAGGCTGAAGTCATTAACTCAGGAAGGAAGCCATGCTAGCTGTCTCCTTCTCTCTCAGCTCTTGCTATCCTTGTAAAACACATGAGTAATCAGACATTCCCAGAGCCCTCGTTAAGACCATTGCCAAGAAAGGTGTCTGCAGCTCAGAAGCTAGTAGAGAAGCCACACTACAGGCCTTGAATCACGATGGGCCCAGGGGAAAGCAAGGCCGAACTTGTCTGAATCCAATGTTGCATCACAGAGATGAGCAAGGAGAGGCTTACCCCATCACCCAGACGGGCTGCCCCACCCACAGCCATAGCTGGGACTGTCCCTTTCGGTGGTGCCCCACTACATCTGAGACTTGGGGAGTCTCAAGGGATAAGAGACAGGAATCTTAGGGACACTAGACAACAAACAGGGCTCAGTTGCCCTGTCTGACAGAAACCAAGACCCACAATGGCAGTGACACTTGCCCAAAGTCAAACAATTAATTAACAGACTGAGGACAGAAACATTTATCTCTCAAAATTCTGTCCCCTGCAATCTCCACTGCACCAGATTACAGTAACAGATAATGCCATATTTGTCATTAAAACAATGAACAAGCAAGCAAACAAACTCAAAACCACCCAAGGTCTATCTGTAGGCAAAAAATTTAAGCCAGTTGTGGAAGCACTCTGATAGGATATCTTGAAAGATGGAGGCAGAAGGGTCATGAGTTCCATGCCAACCTGAGCTACCCATTTTTGGGGGGACTGGACAGATGGCTCAGAGGTTAAGAGCATTGGCTGCTATTCCAGAGGACCCAAGTTCAGTTCTCAGCACCCACATGGCATCTCACAACTGTCTATAACTCCAGTCCCAGGGAATCCAATGCTTTCTGGCCTGAATGAACATATGTGGTACATATGCATACATGCAGGTAAAATACCCACACACATAAAAAAAAAAAATGTAATGATTAAATAAAAAGAAATGCTAATGGGCCACAAGACTGATATGGGACTGGAGAGATGGTTCAGCAGTTAAGAGCACTGAATGTTCTTCCAGAAGACCTGGGTTCAAATCTCAGCACCTACATGACAGCTCTGTGCCTCCAACTGTCTGCACCTCCAAGACTGACACTCTCACACAGAAGTACATGCAGGCCAAACTCCAATGCACATAATTTTTTTTAATTAATTAAATAAGAAGTTTACAAAGAGTGGTACTGCTCTGTGTGCTCTGGTACAGAATGGCCCTGTAACAGGTCTAGGAGTCAAGAACCTACAGTGCAGTAACCTTTCCATGTGGGTTGCCGCCATTTTGAAAAGGGAAACACATACACACACACTTCATAATAGCTAATGCTGGGACTGGGTTGGAAGGCTGGGGTCATTAGTAGTAAGTAATACTAGTTATTTTCAGAGTCTGCTCTCCCTGACAGGTGCTCCTTGTCAGTCCCCTTACAGAGCCCAGCCAGTCATGCACCTGGGACATCAACACTTACAGCCTTGGTCTCCAGATTTGAGGGACCTTCATGTAGTAGAACTCTGCAGTGGCTCCCTGAAGGCCCTTAGGTGACAAGCTCAGTCACAAACCAACACAAGGGCATAAGGCACCTGGAAGAAAATGACTTTATTTGTGACACATAGACCCTGAGAGAAATCACGGCTTGAGTTTAATCAGCCACTGTCCTTGTTAAAGCCACCCGGGTCTCTGTGAACGTTAGTCGACAGCTCTGGACAGCAATCTCAGGGAAGGGCATCTGTGCACAGTCAAGGAGACGCTATTTGGCTTCTCAGCTTCTACTCTAGAACTCAGAGGGAGGGGCCACCTGTGCCATATCTGAAGGACACTGAGTGAGAACTGGGGTAGAACTGAAGCTTCAGATGACAGAAGCAAAGAAGCACCCCTCAAAATGACCCCCATCGAAGTCCCTGGGAAAGTCTACCAGGAACTTTCACACACACACACACACACACACACACACCAGAGTTTTCACATCTACATACCCATCTCATAGATAAGGAAACTGAGGCTCAGAGAGAAGGGAGTAATGGAAACTCCAGATTCAAAGCCAAAGTCTCTCTCTATCTAGATGGATTCTCACCCTTCCTAATGCTGCAACCCTTTAATACAGTTCCTCAAGATCTGGTGACATCCCCCCCCCCCACACACACACACCACAAATTTATTTTCACAATTCTTTTGAAGCAGCAAGTACAAATTGCTACTCCCTAACTGTGATTTTGTTACTTTTATGAATCATAAATAAATATCTGTGTTTTCCGATGCTCTTAGGCAACTCCTGGGAGAACAGTCATTTGACCCCTCAAAGGGGTCAGGACCCACAGGTTGAGAACTACTGGAGCAGCTCCATGGTCCCTGGAACACAAAGGCAGGGTGTCAATGTAGATTGACTATTGGGAAGAAAAGCCTGCACCAGTGTGTGCAAAAACTGGGATGCTTACCATTTTAGAATACAAATACTTGTAATGTGAACGAAAGAAAAATCCAGGGCCATGTCACAGAGTGACTAGGTTTTCGTTAGGAAATAGCCACAGTCCGGGGGAATCAAACTATTAGGGACTATTAATTAGGCATACAGAGCTCCTCTCGTCTTAATTTTCTAGCTTCTCCACACTTTCTCCCCAGCCGCATCACTGTTAGTGTGACACACGCTTGATGTCCTGTCTCCTAGCCCAGGTTCCTTTGGTCCAGACTGGAGAGCTCTCATCCGAGCTTGTCCTCCATACTGACCATGGATAGTAGTGGCCGGACAATCCTTTCTGAGGCCCTTCCTCCTTTCATTACTGTGCTCATTCGTTCATCAATTATTTACTGTGTGTTCATGTGCCAATCACACTGGTCGGATCAGTTTATACAGTCATTGAAATGACAGAATTTAGAATCATTTTTTTTTTAAAGAATCTGAGAGAAAATGTTCCTCCCAAATGCTAAAGTGAGATAATGTCTAAGCAACAGATGCACTAAAAAAAGAATGAATTTTTATTTATTAATGCTATTATTTATTAATTCTTCTATCTTGAATTTTCCCTCAGTCACCAGAATGCAATCAATAAATGGCAACCTTTTCCTGTCTGATGTTCTTAAGACTGCATTGCAGAGGCATGGAGTTTTAATTTCATATGTATTAGTTTCTGGGACTTGGGTGTCTGTCCCCTGTCCCCTCCCCCTTCCCAGCATGCTCCCCCCTCCCCAAAGCAGATAAATGAGGTTCTAAACTTTGGGCAATAAGGCTTAACAGTGAGGGGCTTTTAAAAAGAGAATCATTTCTCAGTTCTCATTTGTTAATCTCTCTTGGTAACATTATGAGTTTGTGCAGCATGCCCCAAGGCAAGCTGAGCTTTCCCAGGACAATTAAACTTACTTAATTATTAAAAACTATGTGTGCTGCTGCTCAGAGAGAAAGAGGCAGCCAGGGCCCAGCTCCCACAGCCCCCACAGGAGTGACCGGACACTGTGGGAACCTGGTTACTTTCCCGAGCCATTGTAATTCTTTCAATATAATCTATGAAAATCCCCTCCGTGCTGCTTGGCCTATCCCACCCCTGCATGAATGATTTAGGGGCTGAGGCTGCTGAGCCCAGCCTGCAGGCTCCTCAAGCCTCCCTCAGGACTGACTCTGGCTTCTTCAGGGCCAGGGAGAAGAGGCCAAGAGAGATCACAAGCATCTAGAGAGAGGGCTCTGGACAATTGAGCCTTTGGTGAAAGTGAGTTCCTGCTGGGTCCATTCTTTCTCAGGCCATTGCCTATTCTAGAAAGAGCAGAAGGGAGGAGGATGCCCTGGCTAGGTAGGCTCCCTGTGCTCAGAAAGTTCACTCAGCCATTTCTCTAGGTGATTCTTTTACAATGGATCGATGAAACTGGAGGTGGCCCTTGGTCTGCTGGTCGTACCCACAGGCCCTGGACACATCATTCCTGTGTTGTGAGCCTTGGATTTATAGACAAGGCAGCTGCTCTTGCTTATCCTTCCTGCCCCACCAGCTCCTCCCAGTTTCAGCTGTACCAAGTCTGTAGAGGAGCCTAGCTCAATGGATACACACACACACACACACACACACACACACACATGTGCGCCCACGCACGCTCTCACACCACATCCAGAATTTAGAATTGTATAGTTTCTATATATTACAAGAAGAAACAGGTAAAATTGATTTGTCACATATTTTATATTGCTCATATATTTAAAATATAATTTGATGTGCAATTGATGTTTTTTGAAAGTATTAAATAAGATGGTTTACATTTTAAAGTTAACTCTTCAAGGTCTAGTTTGCATTTTACTTTTGTAGCCAATCTTGATTGTGGTTAGTGGTAGCAATGCCGGCAGAACAGGGCTGATATTCCTTCCTGTCCCATCGTGCTTCGATACTCCCCGTTACTACTACAACAAGAGACTCCCCAAAAGGCTGGAGCCTGACTCCTCAGGGCATGTTCTCCAGCACATGAGGGAGCCAAAAAATAGAAGCCAACCACGGACACTGTCACAGATTCTCCTGAGAGAACATCAATCAACAAATGAACCCAGCAGGGTATAAGCAGCCTATGTAGAACCCTGTGCCACACACATCTGGTTGTGTATGCTTCAACCTTCCATCCGAGTCATCCTGAAAAGCTGAGACTATCAGTAGGCTCAACTAGATGAATTTAGGGAGAGGGAGGAGAGAGAGAAAACTGGCATGACTCATAATACACGCATTGACTTTTGTCTTCGCGCTTTGTGAGTTTTGAGTACCAGATGTGATGGGTATTCAAAAGCAATTCCTTGGTTAATGCACACATTGGCCGTAAACCTGCCCTGCCCATGGCTCCCATGCCTGCCTGCCTCCATTTCCCACAGCTGTGCATCAGGAGCAGATGCAAGTCAAATCTGTGTTGTTGATGCTCATCCACAATAAGAAGAGCGAAGTTTAGCCCTGGCCGGGGGCAGACAGACATATCTGGTGACCCTAAAGGGTTTTTTGTTGTTGTTGTTTTGTTTTGTTTTCTGGAGAGATGGTACTTTCTGCTCTCATTCCTGTTCTCTCTCTGCTCCATCTCTGGGATCCCACGACACCTGCTTGCAAGAGCTTCATTCTCTCCCAAAAGAGCCTTTGTGGGTGGGTGAACAGGAAGGGCCATCCTTCTGTCTTCCTAGCATCCCTCCCAGAGACATCATGCTTCCCTGCCAGAGGCCCCCTCAGTCCTGGTTCCTCGCATCTGCACGGCACACAGAGCAATCAAACTTTAAAAAAGAACAGAGCAGAGGCATATCGGCATCTGTGCATCCACCTGTGTGTACCTGCGGCTCACTCTGTGGCTCATTCTTTCTAGTCACTATGTGCCCTCGGGATACAGCTGGGAATGAGAAGCTTTCCCCATGTCACTTATAATCCAGCAAGAGCAGCAAAGGTCAAGTAAAAAACAATCCACTTCTGTCTGTCACAGAGCATGGAGGGAGAGCATGAGAAATTGAGGCACACGTCCATTGCTCTCAAGAACTGGCATTTCAGCTGAACCAAGTCCAAAGACTGTAGGATGGGACAGGTGAGGCTCTCCTCAACGAGACTTCCAAATGTTAGCTTGCTCTGTGTATTTGAACAAGCCACGTACCCTCTACTTTTTTGTTTGTTTTTCATTGTAACCTTGGCTATACTGGAACTTGCTTTGTAGACCAGGCTGGCCTCAAGCTCACAAACTTCCACCTGCCTCTGTCTCCCAAGTGCTGGGATCAAAGGTGTGTGTCACCATGCCCAGACCCCTTTACATATTTTTAAAAATTTGGAAACAAATTTTAAAACACAATAAAAACATAGAAAATAATTGAAATAAATATATTTAAACAATTCTTTCTTTTCTTTTTTGTTTTTTGTTTGTTTGTTTGTTTGTTTGAGACAGGGTTTCTCTGTGTAGCCCTGGCTGTCCTGGAACTCACTCTGTAGACCAGGCCGGCCTCCAACTCAGAAATCCACCTGTCTCTGCCTCCCAAGTGCTGGGATTAAAGGCTTGTGCCACCACGCCCGGCTGAAATAAATATCTTTAAAATAGCAAAAATAAAATACAGGAAATGTCTATCGATGTGGAACCCATATGACATTATGGTAACATTTTACCCCATTTGCTAGATTGGCTTTTAAACGCCACTGCTTGGTATTTGTGGGAGACTGGTATCAACATCTGTGAGTGTTCAAGTTTCTTATAGAAAGAGGCACAGGAGTGGTGATAGCTGGAGTCCCACCGTTCCAAAAGCAGAGGCTTGAACCCAGGCACCTGAGACCAACTCAGACAGCAATCTCTTGTCTCAAAAAAGAAATGTATGAATTATTTAAATGACATGGAATTTGCATAAAACCTAAGCACATCCTCTTTCGGGTGTCTCTAGCTTACTTACAATACTTAATGTGGGATAATTATTCTATGAATGATATTGGTAGGGAGTAATAAAGGCAGGGGAAATGAGTACACATTCAGAGCAGATTTCTTTTCAAATATTTTCTAGCCATGGTTGAATCCATAGAAGCAGAAGCAGGGTATAGAGAAGACGCACACACACACACACACACACACACATACACACACACACCACGTTATGTACATGTGACATACTCATGCATACACACAATTTGAGGTCCCCAGATCCTCAGAGCCACCCCCCTCTCTGGAATCTGTGTGTCAATGGATGCAGAAGGCTCCCCCATCATCCTCTGCCTGCCAGACCATCAAGTCCTATAGATCAAGACCTGGGTGTCTGGAGCAAAGCTGGTACTGTCTTTTTAAAAAAGTACTGGAAATTGATAAATGAAAATGAACCCAGGCATAGTAGTACATGCCTTTAATCCCAGCACTTGGGAAGCAGACAGGGGTAGGCAGTTCTCTGTGAGTTCGAGTCCAGCCTGGACTACATAGTAAGTTCCAAAACAAGCAGAGCTACATAGATCCTGTCTCAAAAAAAGAAAGAAAGAAAGAAAGGAAAGAAGAAAAAGAAAGAAAGAAAGAAAGAAGAAAGAAAGAAAGAAAGAAAGAAAGAGAAAATGAAAGTATCCATGTAACCATGTACTCTAGTCTCAGTCCATCAAATCCACCTTCCTTCTCCTATAGCCAGGCCTGGGTCAGAGGTAGGACTGGCAATATTTCCTCAAAGCCAAACAGACCAAAGCCCTGGGGACTGGATTTCTGATTTACCACATTAAAGGAATCACCCAGAAGGACACCGTGGTCTACTAGGTGATGGGCTCCTTCCCCTGCATGGATTGGCTGCAGGCCAATACAGAAACTGGCTCCTTGCAGGAGGCCAGCATCCAGGCAACCTGCAGAGATGAGATGGAGGGGTGGTGCTGGTCCTCTCAGCAGGTCTGGAAAGCCATCCCTTAATGCAAGCCATAAATCCACACAAGGAAAGTTAGTTGCCAAGACAAGCCGTTAACACACTTTGTCCCACTTTGTGGGATGGCCCACAGGGCGTGAGACCTGCAAAATCAGTCCCTGCCCAGGGATGAGAAGTCAGAACTGAGAACTAAGAACTAAGGCTGAGAATCACCCCTCCCTCCCTCCCTCCCTCTCCCTCCCTCCCTCTCCCCCCCCCTCTCCCTCCCTCCCTCCCTCCCTCTCCCTCCGTCCCTCCCTCCCTCTCCCTCCCTCCCTCCCTCCCTCTGCATTCAGTATATAGCCACACCTACCTCATGAAGGGCTGGGAGTTCTGTGTATGGACCACTATGCTCAACTTATGCAGTACAAGCACCCTACCCCCTGAGCCTCATCCTAAGCCCAGAGACCATGTTTTTAAGAGCTTCCTGGGTGATGATCCATGGGCTTAGCAACTGCTGGCCTAGATACCTTCTGAGGTGTGATAATATCCTCCAATGGTATGGATGAGAAGCAGGATAGAGGGGTGAGAAAGAATTACATAGTGGGGTCCCAGAGAAGCATGCATAACAGTTTTTTCAGTAGATGATGCTGGTCAGGCTCTTTGTTGGTTAGAGGTCCAAAAACCTCAGGGAATAAAAAAATTTCAATTCCCAAGGAAGCAAACTGGGCTCCTCTGAGGGAGCCACCGACAATGGGCCCTTTAGTCAGTGATGGCCCCTCACGTAGGGAGGATGAATCTGGAGCTGAGTCAGCTTCTGGGTCACCTAGCTGGAGGAGATAACAAGGCCAGAACTGAGCTGGTCTCTGAAACTCTTCAAGGTCTCGCCAATGATAATAGAACTAACATAGCAGCCAATCAGAATTTTACTAATGTCACTGCCTTGCACCCTACCAATCATAATAGAGGTTACCTAACCCATCTGGAAAATCCCCCTAGCCCTGTATAAAAGGGACCCTATGAGCGCTTCTGAGGGTCGCCCATTTTGATGAATGGTTGACCCTTGCATGCTGGTAATTTCTGCAGAACAAACATTCTTTGCCTTTGCATACTATTTGAGTCTGGGGTCTTCCTTCAGCGATTCTTGGACCCTAACACTGGCAGCTGATGAACTCTGAAGAGCCACATGTGTGGCCAGCTGTTGAGTGTGTGCAAGGGTAGCCTCTGGCTCCTCTTGTTCCCCGGGTATCCAAACCATCCCGGAAGCACTGGTCTATCCCTGACCCTCAAATTCTCCCTGACTCTGAGTTGGGGAGGAGCCCAGAGAGGAGGCTGAAAACACTGGCTTCTATTCCACTTGCCCTCCCAAACATGGCTCCCAGGAGGAAGGGGGAGGGCAGGGAGCTTGCTGGAACACAGCTGTGGGTGAGGCCAGGTGCACAGGCCAGCCCCAGGCAGCAGCCTTCGGCTGCATCAAGCTGACAAGTATTCTGCTCCTGACTCAAGCAGGCTGGCACTCCCCCATGACCCACAGGCTGTGCACCGTGTGGTCGGCTTATTTTCTTTTCCTCCAGTTGCACACACTCCTCCATGGGGTCAAGGCCTCACTGTGGAGGTTTCTCCTTGAGTTTCTAGGCAAACACTGGGACCTTGGGACCTTTCCGTATAAGACCCCAGGGACCAAAACTTTTCCTCACCCACGCCCACTCCCAGCTTCAACCATTCCCCCACACCTATCTTCCCACCCCCACCCCATACACATACACATACTCAGCACCAGCCTAAGCAGACAGGAAGGGCTGAGGAAAAGAGGGAGGGAGGGAGGGAAAGAAAGGAGCAAACAGGAGAAGTGAAGGGAGGATGGGAGGGGGCATGCACTCACTCTGTAATCAAACCCAGTTCCTACTTGGCCCTTGTATCTGATTTCTCCCTAGGGCCCATTCCAGGAAAGTTCCTTGGTCAAGCCCAGTTCAGAGAGCTTCCTTGCAAGCCCCCATCCCTCCAGGCTTCTCTTGCCAGAGGACAGTAAGCCAAGAGTATGAACTAACCGGATTTTAGAGTTGGTTCTCAAACACACTGATGGGGGGAGAACTGAAAGAATAAACATCTCTCAGGATCCAAATCTGGCCTCTTCAAGATCGAGAGATGAGAGCCATCTCCTCCAGTGGGGCTTTCTCTCACAGAAAGCCTGTGGCACCCAGCCGCTGACACCCCGAAGCACGTTTGACATCCATCCTCTGCAGTCTCCTATCATGAATAGTCACTTGTGAGAGAAGAGATCATGGGTGACAGACTTTGTAGTCAGACTTTCCAGATTAAATCCCACATCTCCCTTTTACAAACCAGGTGAGCAGGCAAGACCGACTCAGCCTCCATTTCTTCCGGTGTTAGCTCAGGGTAAAAAAAAGCATCAGAGGTTGGATGTAAGGACTTTAGCTTTCAGTGTGGGATCCATCAAAGGGCTCTTGGTATTTCTGTATCTCATTTCCCAGAGGAGTCTGCTACTCCTTGCCTGTTGAAGTTGGGTGTGGCAATCTGACATCCTCTGGCTGGTGAAGCATGAAGCAGCAGGTATCACTTCCCAGCAGATGCAGGACCCTCCACCCTCTCTTCCCTTGCTGCAGCAGGTTTCTGTGAGCTAGGTTGAGTGGGTGGGCATAGGCCAGAAGAGCAGGCGTCAGCAGATTCTTTACTAAAGAGCAAAACCCTGAGGAATGGGTGTTTGTTGCTTCTAGTCAATGAGATTTGGGGACTGTTTGTTGTCACAGCATTACCTAACCCATCCTGACTAAATTAGGACATCCTACATACAGGGCTCTCAGAACAGCTATGTAAAACCAACTGACTTATTTGTTTTTGTTTTATGTATGTGGGTATTTTTGCCTGCGTGTATGTCTGTGCACCCTGTGTGTTTCTGGTGCCTTCGGATTCCAGAAAAGGGAGTTGGATCTCATGAAACTGGAATGTGTAAACCCAGTAAATATGTCATAATTGAATCTATACATGCACATATATGCATACACACACATTTCTAAGGATAGATATATGGCCATAGGACTACAGGGTGGAACCTTCCTGTCTTCAGTGTCTTTATTCAGCTTATGTGAGGTCTATGCTAGAGTCTCCTGTTCCAGGCTCTGCTGCTGACATGGTTTCATGAACTGAAGGCAGTTGGTTCTCAAGCCCTAGGCTCTTGGGGGGCTGGATCACACCGAGATTCTGAGGTACCTAACAACCGTGGGATTGTACTGTCTCCTTCAGTCCTCGTGATGCAGCAAGGGCAGATGACCCCTTCAGTGGTGGGAAAGCAAAGTTCAAACAGTGACACGCTTTCCCGAGTACTAGACAAGACAAGACAGACAAGAGACTCATATTTGAATCCAGCCAGGCCTAGTTCTTAATCTCAGGCTCTGTCTATGGCATCATGCTGCTTGCCACATTCACAGCACTTAGAGCTCAAGGTCCTGGGTCACTTAAACACTGTCAACCTACGTCCCTATATACTGACAGGGATCAGTGATGGAAACACCTCACTCTGTGCCCAAATAGAGAGAGTGTGCACACTGAGGGCAGTGGTGAAGAAAGCCTTTGCCCCAATGTCCATGCCAGAGACCAACAGATAACCCTTATTTGCAAATTTGGTTAAATTTTAACTCAGCACCCAAGGGTGCTATCCAATACAAGCAAAACAAAGTCCTTGCCTTTAGGTCAGTCACTGAGAACCAAGCAAGAAGAACCTGGCTAAACAGCACACTGCTGTCCTCAACTACCAAGAAGTCCTGCTATCTCAGCCTTTACACTTGCTATGACAGCATTCCACCAGGGACCAAGAACCCTGGTGGCCTGGAGGAGCCACCAAGAGCTCTGGTCAAGTCGAAGAGTCATACCTCACAGGCCTTGGTTTCTATCCATGCTGCCTTAACACACGTAACAGGAAGTGACTTTGCATCTTCATGCAGCCACATGGATGTTCCCACTCCCCGTCTCACCAGCTGTAACCAAAGACTCCACATCACATTAGCCCTTCAGGAGACACGGTCCTTACACTCTTGGTTGACCCAGGGTATAAGCTACCTCTTATTGGGCACCTATGAGTCCCCATGGCATCTGTGTCCACCATGGCATCTCCATTTCTGTCCCTTGTCCTATGGCTGGCAGCCTCACATGTCCTATTGCTGCTGCAGACACACTGAAGTGACGCTAGGAGAGAGAGGCTGTGACAAACCTCCAGTGATTCTAGATGACAGCTTTGGTGACTAACTAAACACGTTGACAGCACAATGCCCAGTTAACATGGGTGATCCCTTGCTTTTCTAAAAAGGCCACACCTGTTAATGACATATCTGGAGAACTATTCCCTTATTTTCCTAACCTTCAAGGCTCAGTGTGATGATTTTTTAGGGGGGAGGGGTTTTTTTGTTTTGTTTTTCAAGACAGAGTTTCTCTGTTTAGCCCTGGCTGTCCTGGAACTCACTCTGTATACCAGGCTGGCTCCAAACTCAGAGATAGCCTACCTCTGCATCCCAAGTGCTGGATTAAAGTCATGCACCACCACACCTATCTTAGCATGATCTTAAAACTCTCAAGAAGTAGAATAGGATGCTACCAATAAACCTCAGCCATTAAACTCCATGAGGAGTTTGAAGGAATATTCCTCTTAAATAATTAACAGTACAATAAACCTAATAGTACCTTGCATACGAAAGGCTCAGATAAAGGGCCAGACCTAAAGGAAACCAGACAGTGACGGCCACAGAACTAACCCAGAAGTTCATCCTCTCTCGTTGGGTTTACCAATCTAGTTGTGGTGGATTAATTGAGCAAGCTGTGGTACCATCTGCAAATATGCTATGGTCCTGCTGGTTCCCATGAGGCTCTGAGGCTTAGGTGGGCTGCCCTGCCCCTCTTATAAAATACAGAGCCTTTGCTTGTGTTGTCCTCTGTCTAGAAGGATCTACTTGACCCCATTCATTCCTATAGGCGCTATTACGTCTTCCTCGGGGAAGCCCGTGCTTGCCGCGCTTTGTTGGAGATAGTTCTTTTTAATGTCAAGAACCACTTCAAGTTGTTACAAGCCTCAAACCTACCTCATAGTGTTCAGCAAATGTCTGTCGATTGAATGACCCAGTGCATACCTTTGCAATGACAAACTGCTTCATTCTGGGCCTCAAAGCATCCCTCGAGTAGGAAGGAATAAATCTTCATTTTCAGATGAAAACGAGCTACAGGCTCCCTGCCACCAGCTCACTCATGTTCAGTGTGTCAAGCTTCAGTGCAGAAAAGCCCTCCTTAGGTCTTAATGTGTCCACAAGTTTCCTGGAGAACTTGGTAAATAAAACGCAGATCCTACTTATGTACACTGAGGCCCAAGATCTACACTTCTAGCAAATTTTCAGGTAACACCCATTTGCTGCTGGGGCAAGAACCTCCCTTCAGCTTAACTACCTAACAGGTGTCTGAGAAAAAGAAAACGCTGCATTGGTTAGGTAATAGTTGGGGTATGTGGTCGCAGCTGGACTCGTTGGGACTGTAGCAAAGACAGGTGGACAGTAGTGTGCTGATTTTACTGGTGAGGGAAACACGATCAGAAAGACTAAAGTGACTTTCCCACAGAGCCCATCCTTCTGACCGCAGAGGCATCTTAATTATACTATAGTGCATGCTGGGAGATTCCGAGGGGAAGGCTCCAAGTCTTATCTTCAGAAAGGTTCGGAGGAGCGCAAAGTATTTGAGGCCAGGGTCTATAAACACAAACCTGAACGGGAGAGGAGCCAGGAGTCCAGAGGTGGGTGAGCGCATGGCAGCGGCTCTCACAGAAAACCCCAGCCCGTCTTTCTTTTCTACCTATGGCCCAATTAGACTGGAGATGGGGGTCGTTGCCTAGTCCCTTTAAAAGAAAGCAGGAAAAAACGGTGGCTTTAGGATTTGTCTTTAAAGCCCTGAACCTCTTCAGTGGAAAGTGCTGCCCTTCCGACCTGTTGATGTAATTGCCGTAATTGAAGATTCCAGGCCCCATGTGGGTGGACAGGGCCCCATTCATCCATCAGGTCAGCGAAGTGTAAACCTGCTGAGTCCTTCAGATGCCCTGGCCGCAGCCTCCCCCTCCTGCGCCCTCCTGCGCCCTCCTGCCCCTTTCTGCCCCCACAGACTAGGCTCCCCACAATGCCAGAGCAGCCAGGCCCAGGCTGGTCCTCTCTAGATGTGGGAACAGTGCCTAATTAAGGGGTTTGTTCTCATCTCCATGGGGCCATCTTTAAGCCTCCTGACAGTAATGAGAGACACACACGTGTGGAGCTGGGGGCAGGGAAAGATGGCTTACCTACCACCTTAGCACCCTGTTAAACAGCAGGCCTAACACACACACACACACACACACACACACACACACACACACTACAGTTCCGCAGTGATCACTATCAAACCTTTAGAGCTATGAAGAGTCCTCTCCAGTTCTGAAAGAGGAAGGAACCAGGGAGAAGAAATAACTTGCCCAGAGGGCGCATAGCAAGTCACTGTCCCTGGGCCCCAGGGGTCCTGCTGCACCTCACAGCACTGACTTCCTCATGGAGGGAGGGGCTCTCCATTGCAGTCCCAGGGGAGCCCATCAGCAGGTGGGGGAGAGGTAGACAGGCTCATTCTCTAGCGCCACCTTGTCAGAGGGCCCTGCCCATGGCAAAGCAGAATGGTGCTCCACGGGCTGGATCTGCAAGGGTACATGACAAGGCCACCCTCAGAATGGGCCACCCCCTGCAGCCCAGGGGCCTCCCATCTTCCTCCTGCATCTTCTTTGCTACCTGTCTGGCTTCCCACTTCTTTCCCATCACTCGAAACCCCTTATTCTGACAGCTCTCCCGCACCTAAACAAGTAGAGTTAGTTCTTTGCTTTGTCTGGTTTTTAGTGCTCGGCTTCTCCACTACTGCGCTCCAGCCAGCATCACAGTTTGCTCTCAGTAAACAGACATCCGATCTGATAAAAGTCAAGCTGACGATGATGCTCGATGCTCTCTCCAACCAGTTCTAAGTCACATTAGCCCATTGTTCTGAACACAGTTCTTACAGAGAGGGCCGAGGGAAGTCCTGCTCTCCAGGTAGGGCAGACATGCTGAAATTAACATGGGCTAAATTTCAGATCACCTGGCCTGCTAAAGACAGTGAGTTGGGTACTATGCCACAATCCCACGGTTCCGGACACCCAGAAAGCACTTCACAACTCTGTAGAGAGGACACCTGAACTCTCTAGCTCATACCAAAGGAAGGCTGTTGTGAATTTCTCCCAGTGCTTTCCCATTGAGAGTGGATTGTATTTTACCAGAGAATTCCCCCTCCCCCCCACTCCTGCCATCCCCTACCCCTGCTGACTAGGGCCTCTGGGAAGCAGTCACTGCCCCTCTGGTGTCACCAGAATGGAGTGGTTCCTTATTGTCTATTCCCTAGTGGATTCCTGTAATAAGTCGCCTGCTCAGGGAGTCACCCCTCACTGGCCACCACTTCTATCACCAATCAGAACAGTCTCTTGCTGTTGCTATTCGCCAGGGCTTCTCGAAGCAGCCCTCTAATCCTATATGTGTGGTGGTTGAATAGGGAGACTCACAACTGCTGGGCAGAATATGTAGATCAGAGGTCTAAGACTCCCATGATGTTTGGGGGACATTTCACTCCCTAACTCAGCTGGTTATTTGGAAGTTTGCTTTATGATGGATAAAGCCCATATGTAAGTAAACTCGGCCTATTCTCAGTCACTCTAATGAAGAACAGTAACTATGGAGATCCTCGCTTTCACAAGCTCCAGCAAGGCATGCACCTCTGATGCTCAGTGCAAGTGTGGCTAAAATGAGAGAGCAGTATCCCAGTGTACCCAACCGGTGACAGTTTAACTGTACATGGCCTGTGTCTTCAAAGGCTTGTAATGAAAGCTGGAGGTAAAGTACTGTGTCGTCCAGTGTTCAGATGCAGGACTGTGGCTGTTCAGATAAGGGTCAGTGAGAGAGCCAGGACTTAGCATGTGTGAAGCCTTGGATTTGACCCCCAACACACAAAGGAAAGACCTGTGGCTTTCTATTGACCCAACCAGATATAAAAAGTCTTAATTTGTTGTTTCAACTGTGTTTAAAGAAGAAATAATGGCAAATAATTTAGAATTGAACTTCTGTGTTCTAAGAGAATATACACCAACTTACCCTTTAGGGAAAATTCCACAATATATACTTTGAGAGTCTTCATTTCCACTGGCAATTCCACTTCTGCAAAGTCATCTTTTTTATCTTTTTCTAATTTATTAATTAATTTATTAATTTTTTGTTTTGATACATCCTGACTATACCCCTCCTTCCACTTCTCCAAGCCCTCCTTCCCCTCCCTTCTCCCCCAGATCCTCTCCTCTCTCTGTTTCCCTTCAGAAAAGGGCAAGCCTCCCAAGGATATCCACGGAACAGAGCATAGCAAGATACAATAAGACACAAGCCCTTAAATCAAGGCTAGGTGAAGCAATCCAGTAGGGGGAGAACTGTCCAAGGAGCAGTCTGAGACACCCCCACTCCCACTGTTAGGAGTCCCACAAAGACAGTAAGCTTATTACCATACTGTTAAAATCATCTTAAGGAAAATGAAAATGCTAAAAGCCACATACTTGAATAAAGCAAGAAGACCACGTGATACTTATGTGAAAATAGATTCTACACATTCACATAAAGTTATAGGGATTTTATTTTGCCATCATGTAAAATGACAAAAGCCGGTTATAAATGATCACGTATAAAATGCCTTCAAACTTGTGAATAAGAAACATTAATGGCTTTTATTTATCTTCCCTTAAATTTTTCTCTTTAAAATTGTTACTACATGTATTTACTTATCTGGGGGAGGGCGGATGCACCATGGCACATGTGAGGAGATCCAAGGACAACCTGCAGGGTCGGTTCTCTCCTCCACTGTGTGGGTCTCAGAGATCAAACCCAAGCTGTCTGAGCCAGCTTGCTGCACCTTCTGTATCTTTACCCTCTACCCTCTGAGCCAGCTTGCTGCCCTTCCTATATTTTTACTGTGAACATGTGTTAGTTTGGGAGGAGAAATGGATTTTATTTTATATATATATATCCACTGTCTGGAAAACCTCATACTTCATGTGCCAATCTGGGGGACCCTAGTGAGGCCACTCTAGTGGATGCCACCTTACCTAATCACCTTACCCAAAGTAGACTGTGAGCAGACAGATCACTTTTCTGTTCTCCAGTGAAGCTTTGGGAGTGGCTGGACAGCTCGGGTCATATCAGCTGTTCAGATGGGACTCTGTGACATAGAAATGCATTCATTCATATGTTTTTGAGACAAGGTCTCACTATGTAGCTCTGGCTGTTCTGGAACTCACTATGTAGACCAGGCTGGCCTTGAACCCACAGAGGGAGAGACAAATTCTTTACTTCTGCTTACAGTCTTGACTATGACTTGTAACCCATCAGGGAACAATAGATGATTGGGCGATGTGATGCTCTGTCTGTCTAGCTGGTTTAGATCAGTCAAACAGAATTGAACTTCAGAGCCGAGAGACATCCTGGGAGAATAGGAGCACCTTTCCATGTACTTCAAGGTCTAGCTTGAACCCTGTTCCTTGATGGCTTCTGTGGGTCCACTGTGCCCCTGCTCCTTCACCTGGCAACAGCATCTCTCCCTGTATCACAATACCTGCTTCCACATTCCCCTGTGGCCTTAGACAGTTGCCATTTTGAATCATTATGCCAGCCAGCTTTCAAGGTGCTTGACTCTAGATAAGGCTTTGCACTTCTGTTCTGTTTTAAATCTCCCTTCGAGGTTAGCCATCGAAGGAGCAAACTTAAAACAACACGACATCTTGAGCACCATTGAGCCTGAGCTAGCTGCAGTCTCTGAGCACAAAAAGGGACCAAGAGAGACTTAGCATAACTTCTACTACCAAACTTCACTGCAACCTGTGCTCACTTGAGGTACTTCCCTTAGAG
Source organism: Rhynchomys soricoides (assembly GCA_019843965.1). Classification (NCBI taxonomy): domain Eukaryota; kingdom Metazoa; phylum Chordata; class Mammalia; order Rodentia; family Muridae; genus Rhynchomys; species Rhynchomys soricoides. The sequence goes on along the minus strand of JADRCH010000065.1, from coordinate 5,889,191 downwards.
ATCATGAATACTGTAGTGCAGGGAGGGGCAGCACCTCTCTTATTCACTTGAATAATCCCCAGGAACTGTTGAAACAATGGCTGGCTGGCAAGGGAACCCCAAATTTCATCTCTTCTGCTCGAATTACTAACAGCATGCTCAGCCTGGTGTGGGAGAGATCCTGAGCTCACTTTTCTTTCTCTTCCTTTTGTCTCTTCTCTTTTCTGGCTCCTAAAATGTCGGGGGTTAAACTAAGAGCCGTGAACTGGTTACGTAAGTGTTCTACTATTGACCTACACTCTCAGTCCTTAGGTTTATGAGACAGGGGTCTTTCTCTGCACCCCACTGGCCTCAAGGTTCTCTACCTTACTATCTCAAGTGCTGAGTTGCAGCCATGAACTAAATTTCTCCAGCTTTCTTGCTTCTTTATTGGGAGCTAAGAATTAATGGAAAACAATTCGGTTTTCCCAACAGCCATTTTGCTAAACAATTTACCCCAGGAGTCTCTTTAGAGTTGTCCTTGTATTTTAGAGTTGGTGTACATGTTTATATGTATGGGAGGTGCCCATGTAAGTGTGGAGGTCAGAGATCAGCAGTCAGTGTCATACTGAGGACCATTCACCTTATTGGTTGGTTGGTTGGTTGGTTGGTTGGTTGGTTGGTTTTGAGATATGATCTTTAACTGGGACTGGATCTCATCAGGTCAGCTAGCCTGGCTGGCCAGTGATCTCCAAGAATTTGCCTGTCTCAGCCCCTCAGTTCGAGATTACAGGTGCATGCCCCTGTGTTCACCTCCTTACCTCGGTTCTAAGGGCAGAACTTGGGTCCTAATACTTGTGAGGCAAGGATCTTAGCAACTGAGCTATCTTCCCAGGTTAGCATGTGTGGCTTTAAATCTTTTTATACAAGATGATTTCTTTAGAAACAAACAGGAAGATAGGCCAGTGATAGAGCTCAGTAGGATCGTATAGGCCCAACATACAGAAGACCACACCAAAAAATTTTTTTTCAAAATAGAGATTCCATAGAGTTTTGAAATCGATTAAGATTTGAGAGATAGGGGTCTTTCTATGCATCCTGCAAAAATATATCATAAATCACCATTTACTCAGCTCTGTATCAATCAAGGTCTCGTGTCTTAGTGATGTCACAGCCACATGGAGCTCTGAACCTTGCTCTGGAGCCAGCCCTCTTTGCTCACACGTGCACTCACTGGCCCCACTCTTAGTAGAAACACGTTACAATACAGCAGTCTACAGCATCCTAGTAAGAACCTTCTCAACATAGCTAAGAACCCCAAAGCAGATTCTCCACAACATTCCTGGGGCTGATTCAAATAGGTCCAAGGAAGAAGCTCAGAATCAGCATTTTAACAAAATCCCTGCAACTGACTAAATTCTATTTCCCCCAGATCTTATATTGCCATCCTAATTGCTAGTGTGATGGTAATGGAAATGGGACGTGTGTGTGTGTGTGTGTGTGTGTGTGTGTGTGTGTGTGTGTTGGTGAGTGGAGAGAAGTTACCTTAATTTTGGTCAGCAAGGACTTCATAGAGGGATTTATGTAGGCTTCTCTCTTTCTTGACTCTGAAGCACTCAAACTATACCACATAAAGACTTAATCAGAAGGCAAAGGAAGCCTCGGAGCACACAGTGACACCGCTGCCACATTGCTCTTCGCTATAGCACTACGAAGACCCACTACCCACTCTAGCTGGCTGAGACACTTTGCCCAGGTGATTCTAATGTAAACTACCTAAGCTGATGCTTTGAGTCTGCTCTCCTGACCCTAATCTAAGCGCACACACACACACACACACACACACACACACACACACACACACACGCATGCTTCCTAGGCTGCAAATTGAGTTTTCATCTTGCTTTGACTCTCTCAGCCTTCTAGACAGACTTCTCCTTGTGCACAAGTCAAACTGACATTGATGGCATTCTTCTCCCTCCCTCAGGATGTGAGGGCCAGATGTGTGTCCCAGAGCAGCGGTTAAGTAATGCCTGTTGAGGACATGGCTGAACGACTTCAGGGACAGGTGAACTGATCAATAAAGGCAGCATCACAGGGAATGCTTGCTTGTCTTTCCCTTCTCCCCAGTCTGTCCAGTTCTCCCTGGAGAAAGCTGTGACTGGCTAGCCAAGATGCCTTCCAGTCTCCCTATCTTTGGGGGAATCTGTCAGCCTTTGCCTTGGAGTACAAGGCCCAGTGTGAGAAGATGCTCATTGTAGGACCCTCTGGATATGAACTAAGGACCAGAGATGTCTTCCAAAGACATCTGTGAGTGTGGCTGCTCTATGGAAGGCATAATCCTTGCCTGCAGGTGGCCCTGAGATCTTGAGGGGACAGGGATGGGACAGTTGGTTTGCTCTTCTCTCCAGGGGAGCCTTGAGCTGGGATTTGGGGGTGTGAGGGGAGTGAAGAGAGTGGGAGGTTGTCAGTGGTAAGTTTGGGATTCTGATACAATAAACCTCTTCATATTTTTTCTCAGATCACATTTTCCCTTCTCATGTCTGAAAAAAAAAAAAAAAAAAAAAGCAAGCCTCTCCCAGACTTAGTCAGCACCTTAACCTGCTGCCTCCCTGAGGTAAGCAGGGCCACAATGGGCAGGTTAGGTGTTTAAAACAGCATAATATAAGCTGTGCTGCTGTTGAAAGGCACCCTAACAAACAGTGCAAGCTGACACCCTGAGAACAGCCAGGGCTGTGAGGTCATGTGGTGCAACAGGTAGGCCCTTCTGTTTCCTCAGCCCTGACATCTGATGCCCCACTAGTTATTCAATAACCAGAAACAGGGTTGGTCCTCCAGATCCCCGAATCCCCTTGGGGAAGGAGGGAGGGAAAGTGGGAGGGAGGGAGGGTGGGAGGGTTAGCAGCCTCCTTCCTGTCTGGCAGTCTGCAGGTTTCATCAAGGGCACCCAAGGAGAACTAGTGTTGGAAAGCTGCCCCCAGGAGGACGGGTAGGTAGAACAGTACATGAGAAAGGTATCCAGAACCACCTCTGCAGGGAAAGGAGGATTCTGCGTTCTGTGTAACCCAGACAGCCAGGCCTGGATCCCTGAGGAGACGGCAGATCCCCAGACTTCCAGTTCCATGTCACATATGTAAACCAACCTGCAAAGATTTAACAATTTTAAAATGTGAACTAGCTCAATAAAACACTGTAATCACTACATCAAAAAAGTTAAGTCCAAGCCTGGCAGTGGTGGCGCATGCCTTTAATCCTAGGCAGCAGTGGGCAGATCTCTGGGAGTTCAAGGCCCACCTGGTCTACAGAGTGAGTTCCCAGCCAGCCAGAGCAACACAGAGATACCCTGTCTCAAAACAAAACAAGTCTAAGGAAACATTTTCTTTTCAATACACCTCCAGCTATGAGAAGCTACCATATTGGTGCCCCTAACGACTTAATTGTTCTCATAGCTGTCATGGGGTGCCTCAAAGATCAAGAGAATGGGAGTCCAAAGTCAAGATGTCAGCCCGGCTGCGCTCTGCCTGGAGCCCCACAGGAGGATCCAGATGGCCTCTTGCTCTCTGATGGTGTCCAGCAATCTGTGGTCAGAAGATGGACAGCTCCAGTTTCTCTCCATTGTCCTATGACTAGGTAAGAAAGATGGTGAGATTCCAAGGTAGCTGGCTATCAGGGAATTTATCTAGTCCCTTGTCCCTCCTCATGTCCTGCCCCCTCCAACACCTTAGCTTTGTACTAGGAGTCTGCTAGCTCTGTGATACCAGCCCTATTGTTTAAGGGCCCACTCTATTTCATTAGGATTTTTACCTTAACTAGTTACATCTGCAATGACTGTTTTCAAATGAGGCCACTGAAGATAAGGAATGAAGATCATTGTCAGCAACACAAGTCGACCCATAACACGTGACACACCCCAGCAGCTAGAATCTGATCAAAAGAGCACGCGGCGCACTTACAGGCTCCTCACAGCTCTAGTCAACCTTCCACGTTAGCAAAGCTAATCCGGCCTAATCCGGCCGTCCCAAGAGAGGGGCGAGCCATTCATTTGCCTGTCCTTTCATAATGATTTGGTGTGCCCCAGATACTCCAGCTGAGGGTGGCCTGTGTCACTTGGGGAGGACACTAAAAGACAGTGTCATTTTGGAATTCTTTTTCCTACTGAATGCAGGTGATGTCTGAGGAGTTTAGGGCTGCTCCAAGCCTCCATTTGTATCCACACACTCATGTATGAGTTTACCCTGCAATACTCCTCGGCAAGAGGAAAACCTAATACCAAGTGACTAAAGAAACATGCTACAGAGTAAAGGACATATTACCATAAAGTCAGGGTGGTAAAAGGAGGGCTCTCAAGATACAGGGGTTTTTGTTTGGTTTGGTTTGTTTTTTGAGCATATCTTAATTGGGGATTTTCAAATTTCAACATGAAAATCAGTGAGGCATGGGCCAGAGTGCAGCTCAGTGGTAGAGTATTTGCCTAGCATGTGGGAAGCCATGGCTTCAGTCCCCTGCACCAAAAGCCTATGAGGACATATGCAACGAGCAGGTGGGAGGGCTTGCAGGAGTGACTCCTGCTCAGCACCACCTGTGAGCCCTCGCTGTCCTGGCAACTCCTCTAGGCATGATTAAGAAGGAAACAGTGGGCTACTGTGTTAGGCGCTTTCAGTCACAGTGACCAAAACACCTGAGAAAACAGTTCAGAAGGGCAAAGATTGACTTGGGCTCAGTTTCAGAAAATTCGGTCCACTGTGGTGGGGAAGGCGTGACACCACGGCAGCCAGGAAGCTGAGATAGGGATTCAGTACTGAGCCAGGGCTCCAAGGACACGCCCTGGGTGACTGCATTCCCCTCACTAGGCTGCACTTCCCACCTTTACTGGCTCTCAATAATGACATCATATTAATCCATTCATTAGGTTGGAACCCTCTTAATCTAACTGTCTCTGGAGGCAAATCACAGCCACCCTCAGAGGTGTGTTCTAGGCACCCCAAGAGATGTGCTTAACCAACCTTCTGGGTGTTTCTCAATCCTGTCAGGTTGACTGTCTACCAGTTTCTACCTGCCGGTGTCTGCTCATCAGAGGTGTACACAGTGAAAGGGTGGAACCCAGGTCCTCTCTCATTTCCTTTGTAAAATTTACCACACACTTGGATCCTTAGGGTAGCACAGAAAAGTCGGGCAGCAAGATAGGTCAGCCGATACAAAGCCTTAGGCGCTTGCCGACAAACCTAACAACCCAAGGTTCATCCCCAGAATCCACACAGTAAAAAGGGAGACTGACTTCTCCAAGTTGCACACACATACAAGCACACATATACAAAATGTAATTTTGTTTACGCAGGGATGAAGAGACGGCTCGGCAGCTCCCTGTTGCTCTTGCAGAGGACCAGGGTTCAGTTCCCAGCACCCACATGGGAGCTCACAGCCATCTGTAACTCCAGTATCAAGGGATCTGACACTCCTTTCTAGCTTCCTTGGGTATCAAACACACACGGTACACAAATTAGATAGATAGATAGATAGACCCATGCTCCCAGATTTCCCCTGGCAAACTGACCAATTACCCTATCCTGATGACCCCACTCTTCCCCAGCACTGCCCTAGTGGAGGGAGATATCACTCAAATCCAACCCTAATCCTTAAGCATGCCTTGGAATCCTGTCCCCTCCACTGCCAGTCCCAGGAGGCCAGGAAGGGACTTTCAAGGTTTTTCCTGGCTTAGTGCTACTGCAGAGGTGAACTTCCCAATGCTCTGAAGCTCCCTGGCTCTGCTACTCTGATAGAACCACCTGGGACTGACTTCATTCCCACAGCCACCCTGTCTCTCTTCTGAGGAGAAAAAAACAACCAATCAAGAGACATGAGGTACTGGGCAGAGAAAAAAACAACCAATCAAGAGACATGAGGTACTGGGCAGTGGTGGCGCATGCCTTTAATCCCAGCACTTGGGAGGCAGAGACAGGTGGATTTCTGAGTTCAAGGACAGCCTGGTCTACAGAGTGAGTTCCAGGACAGCCAGGGCTACACAGAGAAACCCTGTCTCGAAAACACCCCCCCCCCCAAAAAAAAGAGTCATGAGGTGTGAACAGACAGTGGGTTCTTCAGTTTGCTTTTTGTTATTGGTTCTTTGTTTTCTGAGACAGGGTTTCTCTATGTAGCCCTGGCTGTCCTGGAACTCAGAGTGAGTAGACCAGGTTGGCTTCAAACATAGAGATCCACCTGCCTCTGTCTCCCAAGTGCTGGGATTAAAGGTGTGCACCGTCACACCTGAACCCATTTTAAAAAACAAAAAACAAATTGTATAATTGTTATTAGGCTCGGGATCAGGGGCGTGGGAGGTGATGCATAGAATTCTGAAATGAAGCAAACTCCAACAATGTCTTTTTTACCTCTTGAAGAAAGAAGGTATTTTAGTTGAGCCCCCAGTTAAGAGACTTTGAATTTTAAAAGATTGGATGTTTAAAAGGAACTGAAATGTTAATATGTAAGAATTTACAAAGACTGTGGGACTTTCAAAGTTATTTAGATCTTGGAGATGAATAAGAAAGTAAGGGTTGATCGAGGCTTAATGGTGATGTGTTTGTGTGTCAAGTGGACAAGGGGTCAATTGTACTGGTTAGTTTTGTGTGTCAACTTGACACAAGCTGGAGTTATCACAGAGAAAGGAGTTTCAGTTGAGAAAATGCCTCCATGAGATCCAGCGGTAAGGAATTTTCTCAATTAGTGATTAAGGGGGGAGGGCCCCTTGTGAGTGATACCATCTGTGGGCTGGTAGTCTTGGGTTCTATAAGAGAGCAGGCTGAGCAAGCCAGGAGAAGGAAGCCAGTAAATAACATTCCTCCATGGCCTCTGCATTAGCTTCTGTTTCCTGACCTGCTTGAGTTCCAGTCCTGACTTCCTTTGGTGATGAACAGCAATTGGAAGTATAAGCTGAATAAACCCTTTCCTCCCCAACTTGCATCTTGGTCATGATGTTTGTGCAGGAATAGAAAGCCTGATTTAGACAATCTGACACATGCCTTTAAAACTTCACACCTCATACCAGTGTCCTTGGTCCAACCAACTTACTCCTGGAAGGACCTATCCAAGGAGGCAGGTTCTCCGTGAAACGGCCAGCGTACCTCAAGTACGCTGAACCCTGAACCCCACCCATCCAAATGGCTCTGCAAAACCTCACTGCACAGTTCATGAGAGTGGGCTGTGGAGTCATTTGGAAAGCAGCAGGTTACAGAAATCTCCAGAGGGTGGTGCCTGGGGAGTTGTGACAGTGGTGTGTGTATCCAGGACGTCTACGATGAAGGCAGGGTGTCTAGTAGACATGGGACTTATCTCTTCATTCTTCTTCTTCTTTTTTTTTTTTAAGATTTATTTATTTATTTTATGTATGTGAGTACACTGTCATTGTCTTCAGACACACCAGAAGAGGGTATTGGATCCCATTACAGATGGTTGTAAGCCACCCTGTGGTTGCTGGGAATTGAACTCAGGACCTCTGGAAGAGCAATCGGTGCTCTTAACCACTGAGCCATCTCTCCAGCCCTCTTCATTATTCTCGAACCTGCTTCAATAGCTATAAATTATGGTCTTGCTCAGCATCCATTCGACCAGCCCTGTAGAGTAAAGGCACACACAACATACACCAGGCTTCTCAGGTTGTTGTAGAGAGCGTCAGACAACTGGAGGTCAGGAGGGGCTCCTTAGTTAAATGGTCATCATATGGGAACAGTGTCTCTACTATGAGGCTCCCATGTCATGTGGTGTGTGGCCTTTGTTCCTCCAGTCTTCTTCTCTGATTCCTATTCAAACAACATAACTAGCTCTCTTGTTTTCTAGGATGGATCCTCAATCTGTTCATTTCAATCTCTAAATTGGCACGTGTAAGCAAAGAGGCATTTTTGTGTTTTCCTTTAAAAGTGAAACCAAACCAAATGAAGAAAAAAATTAAAACCCAAATAAATACATAAATAAATAGAGGGCATAGTTCCACCTTTGCTTTTGCACCTTGTGGAGCCAAGCACATAGTAGGTGCTCAACAAATGCAGATGTAGGGATGGGGGAGAAATCTTGCCTTCAAAGAGAAGATTTCTTTTTTGGTTTTGTTGTTCCAGAGTGGTTTGGTTTGGTTTGGTTCGGTTGCTTGCTTTTTGTCTTTTTTGTTTGGTTTTGGTTTTGGTTTTGGTTCTTTAAGACAAGGTTTCTCTGTGTAACAAACTCAGAGATCCTCCTGCCACTGCCTCCCCAGTGCTGGGACTGAAGATGTGTGAGGAAGCCACCGCTCAGCCTTCTGAGACTAGAATTTTAAAATGCTTCTGAATTAATTTCGCCATGTCCCAGCAGGTCAGCATCCTCTGAGACACTCTGGACACTACTGTGACTGGCCTCAGGTTGCTTCCCTCTCTGGCTATAGCACAAGCACTCTTGGGTCTATTGGCCATCATGTATCAGGTGCAGGGATTCAGTTTCCTGGTGCCTTCTTAGTCACAGTAGTAACACAAAGGAAGAGGTGATTTGGGTGCCCACTTCAAGAGAGAGAATATTTTCTTTCATTCATTCATTCATATTATCTCTCTGTCTCTGTCTCTGTCTCTCTCTCTCTCTCTCTCTCTCTCTGTGTGTGTGTGTGTGTAGCTTCTTTTGATGATAAAAGCTGAAGCTAACTGAACTTGACAGTTCTTCAAGCAAGGACCAGAGATCATGTGAAATATGCTTCTGAGAGAAAAAATTTTTTTTCTAAATCTAATCCTGCCTCAATAAAAATGACATCATGTCGCTGTGATGGCACGGGAGAAAGGCTTGAGAGCAGCTGGCAATGGCCCAGAGGTCAGGGGTTGCAGCGGCTGCACTGAATTCCCACGGGAAAGGTGGCAGGGAGTGCTGCCATCCAGGTGAGCAGCTGAAGGCTGTCAGGTGCAGAGGAGCAGGAGGCATGACAAAGCTGCCTCAAATCTTCCTCGGTGCCGGCCAGCTCACACCTGCCATCTCACCTGCCTCCTGTCCCAAGGAATGCTGGGATATGTTCTTTTCTCCAGCTGGCTGATTTTGAGGGAGTGACAACAGCCAACCTGGGGAGTCTCAGCAAGTTTCCCTTCGAGGCACAGATCCAAGCCAAGCAGGGTGACAGCCACTATTCTGGTCCCACTCAAGTGTGACACCTCTCCATGGTCAGAGCCAAGAACAGCAATAGAAAGAACAGGTAGCCCACCCCACAGCTGGCTGTGCTGAGTGGTAGCGGACTCGGTGCTGGGAGCCGACCTTCACAGACAGCAGCTCGGTTAGCCTTCCATGACTGCCCACTGACAATCCCTGGGTAGGCATATGGGAGTTAGGACTCAGGCTGCAAACAGAGGGGCCACTTTCCAGGATACACATTTTGGTATGTTGAAAACTTCTAAAAATGTGCACTCATTTTCAGTGAAACCATCTGATGTCTCATCCCAGCACCACAGGGGCTGCCTCCCGGGAGCAGCCCAGGAGAGCTGCCAGCTACCATCAGCTTACTTCCCTGGTACATATCAGTCCATTCCCTTTCTAGCTACCATTCTAGTCCAAGCCATCTACACCTCAACCCAAATCAGTGCCACCATGGTGTCCTTGCCTTCATCTCTGTCTACCTCAGAGCAACCAAAGAGATTCTTTAAAAAACTGAACTGGAGCAGGGCAGTGATGGCGCACACCTTTAGTCTCAGCACTTGGGAGGCAGAGGCAAGTGGATTTCTGAGTTCGACGCCAGCCTGGTCTACAGAGTGAGTTCCAGGGCCACACAGAGAAACCCTGTCTTGAAAAACCATTAAATAAATAAATAAATAAATAAATAAATAAATAAATAAAAGCTGAACCGGGTTGGAGAGATGGCTCAGCAGCTAAAAGCAGTGTCTGCTCTTCCAGTGGACCTGAGTTCAAGTCTAACGCCTTCATGCCAGTTCACAATTGTCCGTAACTTCAGTCTCAGGAGATCCAAGGACACTGTGCACCCATGTGGTATTCAGACACAGCACCCATACACATAAAGTAGTGGTGGTGGTGGTGGTGGTGGTGGTGGTGGTGGTGGTGATGGTGATGATGATGATGATGGTGATGATGATGATGATGATAAGCTGAAGCAGGATGATACACATTTTTTTTAAAAAAAAAAAAAAGTTGAAACAGGCTGTGAATGTGGCTCAGTGGTAGAGCATCTGCTTAGCAAGCCAAGGGTCCTGAACTCTATCCCCAGCACCGAAAACACAAAACAAATAACAAACATATCTGAGGAAGCAGCAGGGTAGCTAGGTAGTCCAGCCCTGGGCCACCATTACTCGCTGTTTTCTCTCCCTCCCTGCTAGCTAACTAGGGCCTCCTGAGGGTTTGAGGGCTTGCAGGCAAAGTCCTGCCTCTGCACCTGCTTATTCTAGAGAGCTGTTCCCTGGGTGTTTGTGGAACCCCTTTCTCTATGAGCCCATGGTTTGATTCTACAGCCTTTCCTGCCTGATTTCTCTGTGTGGTCCTGTAATCCTTAAATGCCATGGCTCTCCATCATCCTACAGGCTCTTTGGATCAAGTGTCCTTTCCAGCCCCATGTTCAGACGGGCTTCTACAATGCTACACTGATTTCCCCCCGTGGAGCTTCCCTGGAATTAAGACGTGGGATTCTCACATAGCCTAGAGAGATGGCTCAGTGTGTAAAGTACCTGCTATGAAGGCAGGCAGACCTGAGTTGGGGTCCCCATCACCCGTGTGAAAAGCCTTGTATATACCTCTAATCCCAGCACTGGGAGGCAGACAGAGGGTCCCAGAGGCTCACTGGTGGCCAGTCTAGTTGAATTGTTGAGTTCCAGCTACAGAGAGACACCCTGTCTCAAACAAATATGGCTGAGAGACGTAGAGAATGGTCACCCAACTTTGACCTTATATGTCTACATGCACATGCACACATGCACACACAAAACACACAGAGAAAAGAAAAAGACTAGCATCTCTTGCAGACAAGTGGCCGAGTTGTAATGTCTGCACAAGCCATAGGAATGGGGTGAATGTTGCCTCAAATCTATCCACAAGCGATAGAGAAAATCTGTAACACTCAAGACCCCCCAGTCTGGGGCATTCTACACGATATTGTTCTGAGCAAGAAAACAGCAGGCCCCACACAGGGTTTAGTTCCCAAGAGTGTGTTATTCCTTGGGTTTTGGTCAAAGCACTTGGCATGTGTGGATGTCATTGTATTCCCCCCCCCTTCCTTTATTGTCTCAAGGTAAACACCTGTGATTCCTAAATGCCTAAAGAGTGAATCAGTATCCGCCTGTTCAAACCAGCAGAGGCCACATCAAACAATAGCCCAGAAGCTAGTATTAATCATTAAATAGGCACATAGATGAATACACAAGCAAGGGAGCCATTTTTCCACCCCCTCTCTCCCTCTCCCTCTCCCTGCCCCCACCTCAAGTTAACAAAGCCTAAACTTTGTCATTGACCTGTGACTTTCTTAACCATGGAGACCTGTCAAGTTCAAGGCTCCCAGGTTAGATAGATATTCAGGTGGGAGAGGTCCCTTCCTCGAGGTCGCTGCCAGCTATTGAATAATGGCTGAATGAACAGGTAAATGTACTATCTAGTATAGTCTGAGGGAACAGGAACAAGGACGGTCATGTGTCCCAGGTTATACCAGTCTCGCTGACTACTATGACAGCATTGCCTCTTGTCCTCAGTGTGCCCCAGCTGAGGCCACCCACACAGACAAGGAGCCAGCCAGAAAGGTCTTGGATGTTTATCTTTCCCACCAATCTACTCTTGTAAGTAAGTCTGGGACTTTTTGTCTCTTTATTTGAGCATCCTTCTGGAGTCCTGGGTCCCCTGTTCCTTGAGCTGGGCAGGGTGGGAGAAGGGCACCTCATGTCCTGGCCCACATTCTTTCAGCCCTTCTTGGCACCATGCATATGGCTCCTCTCTGGGAGCCTGGGCACACTGCAAGGAAGTCAAGGCCACACCAAGCCCTGCACCCTATCTGCCAGCAAATAAAGGCTAGCCAAAATGTGTGGGCAGCAAGAAGCTCCTCCCTGGAAAAGAAAGCAGAGTCAGATCGTTTTTAAAGCTTTCTCCTGGCCTTGGAGCTGTGTGTGATTCATTTAACCAGGTTGACGCTTCCGTTCTGTCAAATATGGGCATGGACCAACTCATTACAGTGCTTCTCCACCTATGTCTTTGAAAATACTAACATTCCATGAATGTTTTTAGATGAACAAAAGTACTTTATTTATCAGAAATACACATATAGGAAAATAAAAGCATCTAAATATGTACAGTATGTTTGCAAGTTATTTTAAGTATCATATGTATATATACTTACATATGTATATATTACATATATTAACATATGCTAATACATATTGCATACATATAACTATAATACCTGTATTACATATATGTGTGCATATAATATATAATATAGTTATTATATATAATAGATATTACATATATAGTATATGTTAATATACTATATATAAATACATATATAAGATATTATATAGATAGATATATGTTTAAATATACAATATATAGTATATTATAAAATATATTTTATATATAAATACATATTTATATACAGTTGTATATTTTCTATATTTATATATAAATATATTATATTTACTATATATTATATATTTATATCTCTGTAGGTAGGAAAATTGAGGGTCTGAATTACTATGTCATACAGCTAGAAATCCAATAAGCTCCACCTTGAACTCAAGCAGTCTGGTTCCTAAGGAAGTCGGCCTTGTATACTCTGCTCTCTCATTTTTCCTGAGCAGGCACGCACATACACACACACACACACACACACACACACACACACACACAAGCGTGCTTGCACCCACTCTCTGTCTATGCTCAACATTCCTAATGCAAGTAATCATCAGGTCAATCAAACCTCAGCTGGAGATCACCCGCCACTCCCAGGGGAAGGCTCTATTTAAATAGCAGGACATTGCCCCTGTGACTTTACAGCCCCCTTTATCACTCAGCACCATAAAACCACAGGTGTGTTGGGCTGCTCTGTAAAAACAGGTGTTTTGTGTGCTCCAGTCACACTTAACCCGGTGTGTAGGAATATGATTACTATTTACTTCTTGACTGTACAGAATCTCCCATGAGGACCTGGCAGGAAAAGAGAAGGAGGAGGCCAAGGGACGAAAGAAGTAGGGCCTCACTTCCCAGGCATTTGCTGTCCTTGTGCACAGCCTAGGTGAGGGCCCAACGGGGCCACCTGTCCCAGCTACCCTCCTCATCTTCTCTGCCAGTCTCCAGAAGGATGCATGGCCTACCTCCTGGCATTTTTACCCTTTCTATCTATGTTGCAATGATAGGACCTGCCCGCTTAAATCTTACTTATTAACTTTTCATAGATATGGCAGGCTGCGATTACAGGAGAATGGTTTGGGAGTGCAGTATCTTGCCTCTTCCCACGTACCTTACCCTGGGAATTGCTTTGTACCTGTACATTGCCGTGTGCTGGTGTGTGTTTAATAACCATCAATAAAGATAGGCCTGGGAAAACATGGACAGACATAGATTCCTCAAGGAAGGACTATCCAGGAGGGTGCTGGCTGCCCATAGGTGATCACCAGGAGTAGTCAAAAGTAAACCCACCCTCTGACTAAGCAGTTAAAAGTTTGAAAAATATGCTCAGCCTGAGGATCCCTTGACTGGCCATACAACTGGTCTCCTTACGTTGAAGCTGATTCCTGCGTTTATGATCCAGATATCAGGGTGTCTACTCTGCAGGAGGTATCTGCCAAATAGCTCATTTATTAGAGAATCAAGAAAAATGAGGAATGTTAGATGCAGCCTGGCATATATAGCTTAACAGTACAGTGCTTGCCTAGGGAGGGCCCTGGTGCCAATCTTCCACACCACACCACACACACACACACACACACACACAAAATAATTAAGTAAATAAATAATCAAATGAGGGTTCAATAAAAAAATAGAGGAAGTGGGAGGGCACATTTTTGAACTATAAACCTGGAACGTCACCATTCCACACAGATGAATAACATAGTAGGTAGACATGGAAGCAACTGTCAAATAGGTATATAACTCTGACTCCCACATACTAGCTGCTCAAAAAATATTTGTTGTACAGAACTAATGGATGAACTAGAAATAGAAAAAATCTAACCTTCACTATATTGTTCAACCACAGTCAACATCGTTCATTAGACACAAAAGCAAACCAACTAAGACCCTTCCACCAAGGTGAACAACCACCAAGTCTCTGTCTGCCCCCAACAGCAGACCTTTGAGAGTAGCTGAGGGGATATGGATCATCCAGGATAGAACTTGAGTACTTGGTTCCTAAGTGACTTTGGGGGCCTGTTGAGACTAAGGCCCAGCTGGATATCTGTGTGAGCCACACAGCGCTTGGCAACCTCCTCCAGGAGCTAGCAACATACTTGATCAAGAGGCCTCCTGTGAGGTCAGGCTAGCCTGGCATGCACCAGCATGTTTCCAGAGAGCTCATTTTCCATGGGCCTTCTAGGATAGCAGCCAAGATCGGCCCTGTAGCAGTTCAGTTCCACAAAGAGAAGAACTCTGTTCACAGCTCATATAATGTCCACATACTGAGGAACACCAAAGGGATTCAAAATAGTCTCCACCATGCCCACAGAAGTTGAGGGATTAAAGTTTGACCCTGCGTCTCCCTTTGTCCTGAACCATCCCATGTCCTCTCTGGAACCTCTTCCCCCAATGCTGACCCCAGAGCAGGTTGCAGTCTCTCTGTACCGTTCCCTGACGACATGAGAACCCCCTTCCACTCTCTGAGATTTGATCTGTGACTATAGTGCTACTGACCACACAGGACAGATCATTAACCACTGAGGAAGGGCACAAGTTCCAGAATTCTTTCAAGGGACCTCAATGGGAAAGCCGGTGTCACTTTCTGGGGTCTTCCGAGGGAGACTGTAGCTGACACTTGTGACATCTTCCTCAACTTTCTCCCTGAACCATTCTCTAAGTTCAACATCACAAAGGAAACTATATACACCACGCACAAGCATGATCTCTCAGCAGCTTGGGAAATCATTATTGGTCTTACCCATCCCTCTGATAAACGTGACATTGGCCCACCACTTAAGCAAGGTCTCTGTGTTCTAGCCCCTAAAGTCATGTTTTCTGCTCCTGAGAGAAACACTTAGCATCTGAAGATTCAGAGATTCAGGGGACAGAACTCCCCATCTTCCCTTTCCAGCAGTGGTTCTCAACCTTACAACTCTGTGACCCTTTAATACAGTTCCTTGAGTTGAGGTAACTCCTAACCAAAAAAATTATTTCATTGTTACTTCATAACTGTAATTTTACTAGTTATGAACCATAGTGTAAGTATGCAGTCTATCTGATAATACAACTCCATGAAAGGGTCGGTTGACCCCCTAGAGTGTCTCAACCCACAGGTTGGCAACCATTGTTTTAGTGCATAAAGATTAACCATAAGAGAGAAGGCCATGTGGCTTGGCTTAGCTTGGATGACTGGGAGGGGCCAGGCTGTCTGTTCTCAAGGCCCCTACAAAAGCTTTCCTGTCTCCTGGAACTGAGAAGATTCCTTCCCTCACAGAGAAGACAGGATGCTAAGCAAACCTGGGCAAAACACAGTACAGAAAATTCAGAGGAATGTCTGTTAAAGGCACCATGCTCCAGAAAACACAAGGTGCTGAGCAGCAGGGCCTCTTCCTCCTCAGCTGGAGGACAGGGTAATACAGACAGTGATTTGAAAGTGATCTAGGGTGACCTTCTAGATCGGTAGATGGAGACCTGAGGCTGGTCCAGGTTTTGCTGCTTCTTCTCAAGAGAAGCAACCACCGTGTACAAGCCATTTCCTCCTGGCCTGTTCCCTCACTCATTACATGAATGAAGAATCTCTTTCCATGGTGCCCCGAGCCTATGGCTTCCTATAATCTGAGATAAACTAGAGGATGGAGCAGAGTGGAGGAGATTAAAAATATATTGTATGTATTCATCCATCTCTCTCTCTCTCTCTCTCTCTCTCTCTCTGTCTCTCTCACACACACACACATACACACACACACACACACACACTCTGCTGAGGTACTGAGAGTGGAATGTAAGGTCTCATATATGCTACACAAGACCTCCTAAGACTAAGCTGTATCCCCAGCCCTCTACTTTTTGAGGCAGGATCTTTCTAAGTTACCAAGGCTGGTCTTGAACTCTTTAGTTCAGGTAAGTCTTGACCTTGTAATCTTCCAGCCTCAAAGGGATTTATAGACCTGCCCACCAGGCCCAGCTTACATAATTTTCTTTTTTCTTTTTTTCTTTCTTTCTTTTTTTTTTTTTTTTTTTTTTTTTTGAGACAGGGTTTCTCTGTATAGCCCTGGCTGTCCTGGAACTCACTCTGTAGACCAGGCTGGCCTTGAACTCAGAAATCCACCTGCCTCTGCCTCCCAAGTGCTGGGATTAAAGGCATGCGCCACCACTGTCCGGCCTTACATCATTTTCACTCCTGAATTTTACTCAATTGATTTTTCTGGGCAGTTATATTTATTTTGGTTTTGATTTTTAGAGACTTGGATCTAATGTCACCGTTTGAATGGCTTATTTGCAAGCCAAATAACTGCAGATCCTGAGTTTTTAGGGCCCCAGATTCACCACCACATTCCTAACCTTCCCAAGGCCCTTGAGCCTGTTCTCACATGCCTCAGTCATTAACCCAGCTGGAACCCTTCATGCCCTTAGTCCTGAGGTAGCATCCCATAGTGCCTGGGAGTGCCTTCCTCACCTCAGCCTGCAGGCTTATCTCACAGAAGTCTTACTCTGAGGTTAGGTTATGAGCACAGTTAGGGCCTCCCCATTCCTCTGTGGCTCAGCCAAGTGGGAGAGTTGAGCAGACCACCCCACCCCCACCCTGCTGAGAAGGGCCTTCTTGGCAGCCATCCTCCTTCAGAGCCCATTAGGGAAGTGCACATTCCCTTGGTCTCACTGGCTCCAGTGAGTGTTAGGGGCGGGGGAGCATTACAGGCTATTAGCCAATGTTGAAAACCTCTGTTTTCCACCCCCACCCAACTTCTCCTAGGACCGTCAGGGCTTGGCCAGGAATCAAACAGGCGGGCTTTTTTTTGTTGTTGTTCAGAAGTGGCAACTTATTTTTATCAAAGATGGAATGCAGTCTTGCAGTTGTTTTCAGTGCCTCTGCATGGCAACCAAACTCTTGTTCCAAGCATTCCCGAACCTGCTCTTCCCAGTAGACATCTCTCCCCTTTCTCCATCTAAACACTGGCCAGGAAGCAGCTTAAGAAGATGAAGTTGCAGAAATTAAGTCTCATTATTAATGTCCCTACTTTAAAATGCAGGCCATGGCTGGTGACTTGGAACTCTGTTAATCCTGCCCTAAAACAATCCAAGGACCACAGTACTACTGTAGTGGGTAAGCCTGGGCACTGGCTATGCCCTGACACCCTCTGACCACAGTACCACCGCAGTGGGTAAGCCTGGGCACTGGCTATGCCTTGACACCCTCGGACCACAGTACCACCGCAGTGGGTAAGCCTGGGCACTGGCTATGCCCCCACCCTCCCAAACCTTACATTGCTGAATATCCTCCAGCTAGCTCCTTCTCTCTCTGGAAGTTAGGGTGCCCACTAGGAGGCACAGACTGCCTAAACCTTTCTGGCCACAAAATCTTTGGCTCTAACAAAAGCTGTGGGCCATCCTTGGGTAAGAAAGTGACACACTTGTTCATTTGGGACATATTTATTAGATAGACATAAAGGGGACATAAAGACATACAGAGGAACAAATTCAAATTCATTTGGGGGTGCTGTTCTGGTTATGAGAAGTTCTCTTTGGGGATTCTATGATGAGCTCAAAAGACACTTATCTAAGAAGACATCATGATCACGATGATGATGATGATGATGATTTTAGTAAAGGATACTGAAGCCATCCAAATGCCTGCCTGAAACCAGGCCAGAAAAGCGGCCACAGGGAAAGTGATCTCCAGTTTCCTTCTTGCCCCTGTGTCGCCAGGAGGCACCCACAGACAAACATGCAAGCACAGGATGCCTGGAATGTCAAATGTGTTTCTGGACACTCCCAGCTGCAAGGAGCTGGCTGCCACCCTGAAGGAAAGGCAAACATGTCTCTTCTCTCCTAGGCTTTATTTTTCTCACGGTGTCTGAAAGGGCCATGATCAGGTGATATGTGTGGAACTGCTCCCAGTACAGGTGCGGGGCAGGTAGGAGGGGAGGAGAGAGATCCGCCCCATGTGTACTTACTCAAAGCTTTCAATAGCCCTACCAGGATAGCTCTTGGCAAGGCAGCAAGCTAGTCTCTGGCAGGCTACAGGGAATCCGAGTGTGAGAAAGTCAGTCATGCGAAGGAGAAAGAAAAAAAGCTTCGAGTCCTCAGGCAAAATACCACCCCCTTCCTAGCTCTAAACCAAACCCACAAAACATTCCCAAAAACCTAGGGGGAAGGGGGGGTCTCTCCCAGGCTACAGACATTTTTTTTTTAATGCTTTAAAAGCAAACAGGTTATGGAGCAGGACAGAGAAGTCAGACCCTCATGGGAGCAGGCAACGGAGAAGCCCCTGTTATGATTGATTACTGGGTACAAAGCAGTGTGTAAGATTCTGCTTTATTGACACCATACTGGGAGCAAAATGATCTCCACTCAAAATACCCCCACTGATGCGCAGGACTTGGTTTTCCTCCTGCTTTGGGAGTAGGGGAAGATAAAACTGAAAAAAACCTTCCAGAGAACTCTTCAAGTCTAAAAGTCTCTCTGGATATTGAGTTCACCACCCCGTTGGAGGGTGGACACCGCCAATTTGACATACCCTCACTACCCAGAGTAAGAGACTAAAGCCTCATCTGTGGGTTCATCTGCAAAGCAACCTCGTTCTTGAATACTTAGCAGAATCAAGAGTCAGGACCTCCATGGTTTTTGAACATTATGACGAGGGGGCAGTGCAGAGGCACAAATTTATACATAACGTTTGGTCACATGGGCCTTCTGCCCCCTATCTAAAAGTGTGTGAGGTCACTTGCTCTTCTAAAGGGGACAGTTAAGGACTTGTGATTAACTCTTTGACCCATGGGGCTGCTGGAGGCTCCACTGGGAGAGACTCTAAGTGACTTATTCATCCTTCACACACCTGCCAGGAACCAAAGCCTGAGAGGCAATAGAAACAGACTAGAGAAACATTAGAAGGGACAAGTGAGGACATGAGGACATGAGGACATGAGAGCGGACAGCAGCCAAAGTCATAACAGACCTTGCTGCAGAAGGAACCAACTCCAAAGGGTTTCAGGGGGGACCTGGAGAGGGGTAAAATGTCCCCCTGGGAAAGTCTGGGAGTGTATCTGTGCGGTGTTCTGTTGTGGTTGACTTTGTTAAAACAGCTCTCAAAGAAGCCTAAGAAGGTTGTTGGGGGTGCAGTAGAAAAGAGGGTAACCCCACCTCACCTAGAGGATTTCAAACATACAGGAAAACCCCACTGTTTAAAGGGCAACCGATGATTTTCGGTAGTCACCACTTTCCCATCTGTTTAGGACATGAAAGGAGTGCCCAACCTCACTGGTCCAGGTTGCAGGGCAACAAAGAAGGCATTGTTTATCATTTCTTCAAACAAGGTAGGGCATAGCCCACTCGGCAGCATTCTCTCTCTCTCTCTCTCTCTCACACACACACACACACACACACACACACACACACACGGTCCCCCATGGGACGGGGCAAGTCAACACTGAGGTAAAGGTTTGTCTGCAAACTGTGGGGAAGGCTGTCCTGGCAGGCAGAAGAGAGGCTTAGAAGATAAAATGGTTAGAACCCTGTGAAATAACAGACAACAGCTCACCCAGGGCAAACAAGTTTCTAACTCAAGTCAGTGGAGTGTGTGGTTAGTGGCCAGGTGACCTGAAGCAAGCAAGTAGCATGTCAGCCTACATGTGTTTCTTAGGAGCTGTCTCTACTAGTCTGATCGGCTTAGATGTCCTGTTTGCAAGCCCTCAGACCACTCTTGACACTTTCCTCTGGGCCCTCAAAGGAGAACCTTGGTGTTCTTTGTGGCTCTTCATTGTCTAAAGAGAAGGTTCAGAGTTCTTTATAAAGCAGGATCTCTAAGGGTCTTGTGGGGTGGTCTCAAATTTCTTACTTGCCCCTTCACATGCTCTGAATGTTCTATGACTGAAAAGTCAGGTTCTGTACCTTAAACGCCATGGGTACTCCCTTCCTCTCCAGCCCCATGACTCAGCATATTTCCAATGCCTCAGCCATATTTTTCTGAGGTACAGAACACAGATCCTCTCCATCAGTAACTTTACTAGAAGTTTAACGTATGATTAATTCCTCTGGATTCTCTACATCGTTTTACTCCTGTCTACCGCCTCTTTGAAAGGCACTCCCAGGGGAATCTTCTGGGAATCTATACATGGCAGCCATACCACACAGATACCTGGCAACGAGCTTTCTAAAGACACTGATATGTACTACACCTGATGCTGGTGTGTCTTCGTGCTCTAATGGCACCCCTTCCAGATCCAACCACCCAACACCCATCTAAGCCCCCAAAGGGAAAACAGAATCCCCAAGCATTTGGCCAGAAAGCCGGGTTCTGTGCGCCCCTGCTGCAGGTCGTAGAACACTCCGTGGGAGCGGCCACTATTATCTCGCATCGTGGTAATCCCAGGGTTTAACAGCGTCTGGCGTTCCATCATAAAAGAGAGGGGGGCTTGCCCGAGGTCATGCAGTCAAGCAACCACCACCTCATCTAGGGCCAGAGCCGGAGAAATCATTCACATGATCTCAGGGGGAGGTTGGGGGAGGGGAAGAAGGGACGAGCCAGCGCGCCTTGTGTGCCAGGCCTCCCGGACGCGGGAAAGGCAGGGGGCGGGGATCAAACAACGCTCTGGGATCCCGAGCTGCCCGGAGTTCAGGGCGGCGGGAAAACTGAGGGGTCTAGGGTACCCGGGTGGAGGCAAGGGGCGACGACCGGGGCAGGCAGGAGGGAGGCAGGCAGCCGCCCGGGGCAGTGCGCGCCGCTCAGCAAATCCCCCAGGGAGGCCGCCGCCAGAGCCCTGGCGCTCCCGGCCCGGCGCCCGCCACGTGGCACCCGGCGGCGGCGGCGACGGCGGCGACTCCTCCCGGCGCGCGGCCCCGGCCAGCCGGCAGCACGCAGCCGCCCGTCTCTTCCCAGCCGTCCGCCGGCGGCCTCCTGGACGCAGCGAATGACTCGGGGAAGGGACGGATGGCCGCGAAGCCGCTGGAACCGCAAGCCGCTGAGCGGAGGCAGGAGGCTGACCCGGCCGCTTCCTAAGTGCGGTCAGGCATCTCGTGACCGCGGCGGGCGCCCGGGCCCCTCCCCCGCCGCGATCTCTGGGGAGGTTTCAGCCGCGCTCAAATCCCCAAACCCAGAGTCCGGGAGGGCTGGGGGTGGGGACTTTAGGGGTGGGGGTGGGGGACACGAATTCCCCGATCGCCACCCCTGGGCGTGCAATCCCCGCCCGGAAGGGCTGACCTTGGCCCGGGGCGGGGGAAAGGAGGCCAGCGCGGGGGTTCAGCTTACGGCCCGCCGCCCCCACGGATTCCTGGCTCGCCCCGGCCAGAGGAGGGGGCCCCGGACACACGGACACACACACACACACACAGGCACACACACGCACGCACACACCCCACACGCAGCGCGCGCCAATGAGCCCGGGCCAGGCGCTGGGGGCGGGGTTTTCCCAGGCTCGAGCACAGCAGCTGCTATTTACCTTCTTGGCTTCTCCCGGGGACCAGAGGCGGCCCCCGCTCCCGGCCGCCCGCCGCCGGCCCCCGCCTCCCTGCCCCCGGGGCGCGCGCACACACACTCACACACACGCACGCACACACACATCCTCTGGGCCCCGGCCGCAGCCGCGGCGGCAATAAAACATCCTGGCACGTGCTCCGACTCCAGGCGCGCCCTCGCCGGCCGGCTGATGTCAAACTGCAGCTCGGCTGGTGGAGCTCTTAAAGGGCTCGCGCGCCGGGCGCCGAGGCCTCCTTGGCCGCCCGCGGGGCGAGGAGGGGAGAGGCCCGACTCCCCTGCCCGCCGTCTCTCCCTACTGCCAACTGGGAGCCTGCGGGGAGAAAGGTAGAGAGTGGCGGGGGAGCGAGCGCGCCCCTCCTGTGGCATTGCTATCAAAGCCCCCCTTGTTCATTTTTTTTTTTTCATTTGAAATTCCATTTCCTTTCTGCCCAGTAGGAAATTATTCTGATTGTTTCCTGGAGAAGCGTGAGGTCCAAGGCTGCAATTCCAGGAGAGGAATGAAAGGGCTGGAGGGGAGACAGGCATCCAAAAGACACCTTGCTCCGAAAACCTGCCTGTGAAGGCATTTGGGGGGAGGGTAAGGATTTAGTTTGGGGAGGGTTGATATTGCCCCCCACGCATGAGCAGTTTTGACTCCCCTAAACATACAGAGTTCGAACGTGAAATCAAGAAGACGTTTTGGTAACACATCCTCTTTTCCTTGTTCTCTCCTCTTTTTAATCACTAGATTTTGTCTTGGCCTATATCTTTTCAAAATATTTTTCAAACGAATTTATTCTACAAAGTTGCTATATTGCATGTAGCAAGAACAATAAAAACCAAGGCCGTGGCCACAAAAGAAATAGATCAGACCAAAACCAAGGAAAACTCCCCCTCTAAAGCAAAGCCCAGAGGAAAGAGTTAGCAAAGGGTTAAAATCCTTTTGATTGACGTTGTAGCCTCCGGTGCCCCGGGCTCAGGCGCGCGCCATTGGCCGCCAGACCTTGTGCCTGGCGGCCAATGGGGGGGCGCAGTCCACGAGCGGTGCCGCGTGTCTCTTCCTCCCATTGGCTGAAAGTTACTGTGGGAAAGAAAGTTTGGGAAGTTTCACACGAGCCGTTCGCGTGCAGTCCCAGATATATATAGAGGCCGCCAGGGCCTGCGGATCACACAGGATCTGGAGCTGGTGCTGATAACAGCGGAATCCCCCGTCTACCTCTCTCCTTGGTCCTGGAATAGCGCTACCGATCTCTAAGTAGCCCTTAAGACATACTAGACCCTCAACTGCTTAAGTAGTTTTTCTTATGAAAGTCAAATAAAACGGACGCAAGCAAAAAAAAAAAAAATTTTTTTTTTGCGTGAAGGATTCCAAAAATAAAATTCTCTGGGGACTGAGAAGAAAGAAAAAGAAAAGAAAATGCCAGCTGATATAATGGAGAAAAATTCCTCCTCCCCGGTGGCTGCTACCCCAGCCAGTGTCAACACGACACCGGACAAACCAAAGACGGCCTCTGAGCACAGAAAGGTAAGACCGTACCTGCGGCTTTCTAATACCCCCTAGAAATTAAATGGGTTGTGCGCAGCGGGGCTCCTTTTACTTTTCTCTTAAAACCTCGGGGAGAAATGGCAGATCCCATGGGAACTCAGGACCTCTTTTTCCCCCCTTTGCAGTCATCAAAGCCTATCATGGAGAAGAGGCGAAGGGCAAGAATAAATGAAAGTCTGAGCCAGCTAAAAACACTGATTTTGGATGCACTTAAGAAAGATGTAAGTGAGCTTTTTTTTTTTTTTTTTTTTTAAATTACGAATGTAATGACATTTCCCAGGCACAAAGAACTAAACTCTGCCTGCTGTGTGTGGATCTTACCCCGTCAGCACTGCCTTCCCACTGGCGGGAGAGGGGCCGCAGAGCCATGAAATGTGGGACATGCGGGCGGGAATCTTCAGAACTCGGAGGCAGCTGACAAGGGGGTCTCACTTTCATCCCTTGTTTCCTCTGCGCAGAGCTCCCGGCATTCCAAGCTGGAGAAGGCAGATATTCTGGAAATGACAGTGAAGCACCTCCGGAACCTGCAGCGGGCGCAGATGACCGGTAAGGATCGCGCGTGCGTCCCCTCTCTGCGGGTGTCCCTCTCGGCCCGCGGTGATTTCTTCCAGACTTCCGCCCGCGGTTGTGAGAGGCATTCAGCTACATTTTACTGCCTTGGCTCACTCTGCGTTCCCACGGTCTGGGTCTTATTTATAGCCACAACTCCCAAGTTGTTACTGCTCCGGAAATGGAGGGAGAGGTTGTAGCCGAGAAGGGTGGTGGGCAGCATGGCTGTGGTGGAAGCCGGTGAGGGCGAAAGGACGTGGACTGAGGTCGTTTGGGGCTGGATAGAAGCTAAGGGTCAGTGGCTTAGCACCGGTCCAACCTTTGCCGCAGGAGGGGAAGTGGGGTTTGGAAGGCGCCTTGGGTGGCATTGCCCAAGGTCAGGTCGCGCGCGGGACTAGGGGTGGCAGATCGGTTTAGATGGAGGGAGTGTCCTGGCTTATGTCCCCAACCTAGGGAGAAGGAGCTGGCTGTTCTTAGCCTACCCCACCCTCCCAACCCCAGGTGGTTCCGGAGGCGCGCTGCGGGGACCTCCGAGGGCGGGAGGCTGTGGCCCCGGGGCCAGGGCGACTCGGTGACCCGTCTTTTCTCCTTCTGGCCTGCAGCCGCGCTCAGCACAGACCCGAGTGTGTTGGGGAAGTACCGCGCCGGCTTCAGCGAGTGCATGAACGAGGTGACCCGCTTCCTGTCCACGTGTGAGGGCGTTAACACCGAGGTGCGCACTCGGCTGCTGGGCCACCTGGCCAACTGCATGACCCAGATCAACGCCATGACCTACCCGGGGCAGGCGCACCCCGCCTTGCAGGCGCCGCCGCCCCCGCCCCCGTCAGGACCTGGCGGTCCCCAGCACGCGCCATTCGCGCCGCCGCCGCCGCTTGTGCCCATCCCCGGGGGCGCGGCGCCCCCTCCCGGCAGCGCACCCTGCAAGTTGGGCAGCCAGGCTGGAGAGGCTGCCAAGGTTTTTGGCGGCTTCCAAGTGGTGCCGGCTCCTGACGGCCAGTTTGCCTTCCTCATCCCCAACGGGGCCTTCGCCCACAGCGGCCCGGTCATCCCGGTCTACACCAGCAACAGTGGGACCTCGGTGGGTCCTAATGCAGTGTCGCCTTCCAGCGGTTCCTCGCTCACTGCGGACTCCATGTGGAGGCCGTGGCGGAACTGAGGGGCTCAGGCCACTGCTCCCCATAAACTCCCTAGCCCACCTCTCTCTTCTGACGGACACTAAATACAAACTTGGATTTTAGGAGAGACTTTTATAATTCAGTGGTTACTTTGTTGCTTTTTTAATTCTAAAAAGTTACTTTTTGTAGAGAGCTGTATTAAGTGACTGACCATGCACTGCATTTGTATATATTTTATATGTTCATATTGGATTGCGCCTTTGTATTATAAAAGTTGAGATGACATTTCGTTTTTTACACGAGATTTCTTTTTTTATGTGATGCCAAAGATGTTTGAAAATGCTCTTAAAATATCTTCCTTTGGGGAAGTTTATTTGAGAAAATATAATAAAAGAGTGAAGGCTTTTAATGTCTTAGAACTGATTATTTCAAAATTTGTAAAAAAAACAAGTGTGGGGGGGGCTTGAAATTCATGTAGTATTGGAATCCAGAAATAGGATATTTTTTTAATGTTTTAAGCAGGAACCATCAAGCCTTTCACCAACACTCAGTGATCTAAAAAGACCTAATTTATGAGAATTCATTTGATGGGGCTTTCCTGATAAACTTAGAGACAAACAATCCTTATTCCCCCCTCCCACCCCCCTTCGGTAAGGGCGACTCCTGGGCTAGCCACTAAACCTAAGGAAAGCACGCTCAGCCACACTGCAGCCCTCCAGTGCTAGGACCTTCATTAGTCTATCCTTAGGTGCAGCTAGGCATCCACACCCGCATCGCAAAGTTTGAAATACCTCTCTTCACCCTCTTAAAGCAAGCTGAAAAGGTCAACAGATTCTCTCTGCCAGGGGACAACTAGTTAGACTCCCAAGTGGAGCCCAGGCCAGATGATTAACAGCAGACATATGTTTCTGATAAGTTTCTGCGCTTGACTTTAATGGAGAAAGCATGTGGGGGCTGCGCTGGCAGGCACACGGGCCGTTTCCCTTTTAATACAAACAGCAAGCGACCCCTTCGCTTGGTCATGCCCCATTTCCAGGCAAGATGTGGGCTCCAGATAGAAGCAAAAGGGTTGTCTCGGGTTTCAGCTCACACAACCCTCCTTAACAAGTCCTAACTCAAAGCGGACAGCTTTAAACTGTGCCAGGATCTGCAGGGAATTTCTTCCAAATCCCATCACAAAGGCTTGTCAGATTTTCTCAGATTTGGCCAGGTGTTTGACTGCATCCAGGTGTTGGGGAAATGAAAACCACGAGCCCGGCGAGACCAGACACATCAGCCGCGCTGTGGGTCTGGCCGGCGCGCCCTTCCTCCCCCAGAGCCGGCCAGTCCTCCGCCCAGCCTCCGCCCCTCCCGCCGGCCTCTCAACCCCTCACCCCCTTTCCCTTCCAGCGGCTTCTGGGAGGAGAAGGATGAGGCGGGAGAGATCAATCCTTGAAGCTTTCCTAACAAAGATAAAGCCAACGATTTTCTGTCTTGTTTCAAAAGCCTTACCTCTCCCCCGCCCGGCTCTAGCCTTTCCCACAGGCCAGTGTGAAGTGAGGCTCTATCTCAGGAATGATCTAGCAGACAGCATCCGGTTCTTTCCAGTATCTTCAGCTTCGACCCCGGGAGAGAGAGGTTTAAAACATAGTTTTGTGGGTTTTTTTTTTTTTTTAAATTGGCTTCTATTTGCCTTATTTTCTGTACAAGAAAGATGTTCAACACATCCTTCTTTGTCATTCCATTTTTTTCTCGTTTTCCTTTTTGTTTATACATAAACGTAGTAACAATCACTCCATTAAGACACATCCCAAATTCAAATATTAACATCTGGTAAGCCCCGTCCTCTCTTTCCACCAAGAATCCTTAGCTTCTTTAGTGGAAATAACCAAGACATCAGAATCTCAATTTTATAAAAGTAATCCCTTTTACATTTACAGGGAGGGGGAGGACTAAAAGGGAAATTTCAATTTCTTCATACATCTTTATTAATGTCACCAAAAGTATCAATCAGCAGCATCCGGAAGAAGCAAAGTGAGAGGAAAATAAACCATTTGTTCTTTTGAAAAGAACCCCCTCCCCGGTAATTTGGGTTTACATTATTAAATGAAGTCTTTTCAGTATAAAACGGAGTAGAAGAAAGACTACATCCCAAGTGGGGGCTTTTATATTCTTATATGTCACTTAATTCATGGCAGGCATCACCTTAGATAAGTCATTTCCCTTCTCTAGGACAGGTCCAAGTTCATAAACGGTATAAATTTATTTCTTAGACACTGCTACCTCCTGTATCCCAGCTGTTTCTTAAATAAGTAGCTGGGAGGTGGGGGGGGGAAGAAGCATCCCAGTTTACTCTGGCACCCCTGCAGATCCTCGGGACCTGGCCTAATTACACCGCCCCAGGGCACACCCAGCTGCCTAGCCCCTCTACCAGATCCAACAGAGCAGATCTCTCCTGTGATAAGGAACATCTACAAATTCTGTCCTTGAGGCCATGGACTACGAGTTCGTGGGCCTTCCTTGAAGATTCCTGAAGCTCCTCGGCTCTCCGGAGGTTTCTAGCATCAATCTAGAGAGGGAGAGGTGAGGGCCTGATTCTGGGTGAGCAACTGAAGCTCGCCCCCTTCCTCGGGTCTCATCTTGCCCCCCTCCCACGCGTTTCTGCAGTGGGGACCCAGAGGTTTAACCGGACCCCCTCATCGTCACGGGGAACCTGTCATTAAAGTCAATTAACTTTCCCCACACCCTTTGGCCGGTAACACCCCGCCGCTCGCTTCCTCCGGGCATCTAAGTGCAACCAGATGGGCGGGCGAACTGCCCCCGCCGCGCGCCCGCCGGGGTGGCTCGGGGTTCCTGGGAGGCCTCGGGGACTGCGGCCGGGCGGGAGCGGCCCAGGGCGGCCACCCCGGGGCCGGCCCCGGCGGCCCTGCGGCCAAGGTGGCTCGCTCAGCAGGCCCGGCTGCTTTCTGGCAGGAAATGAATAGCTCCCAGATGAGCTCAGGCAACCTGAGAGGTCGTGAGAACGGCGCGAACCCCCGCCTGTGCAGCCGGCAGCCTGCCAGGCCGCGGGGAGGGCGGGCGGCGGCGGCGGGAGGCCCGGCGGGCGGCGGCGGGGGCGGCGAGGGGCGGGAGCCGCTGACACACGAGCCCGCGCCCGCTCCCGCTGACAGGCAGGCCGCCGCCCCCGCTTCCCCGCCCCGGGCCAGCGCCGCCCAGGCAGCAGGCCCCAGCCGCAGAGCCGCGGCCGGTCCGCTGGGGGTGGGGCGGCCTGCCAGTGTTTTTCCAGTTCTCCCGGTAGCTCCGGGCAGCGTTTAGAAGCCGCCGAGCTGGGCCGGGGCCAGGCTCGGGGCACCGGAGGCCTGTAGGGCCCTGCCAAGAGTCAGGCCAGCGGGACAAGAGAAGACAGGCAGGGGCCACCTCCGACCCCCTCCCCCAAATGCCTTGCACCGGACCAGGATACTGGGCACCCTAAGAGGAGCCTCGTTTCTAAGCACCTTAAGCACCTACTAAGCACCACGGCAGCCTGCAGCTGGCGCTAAGATGACAACCCTGCTGGACGCAGCCCTGTTTAGCCACCGAGACAGACCCGCTTGTGACTCATCCCACGCGTGATGTATTAGGTGCCAGGGCTGGAGTTTAAACAGAGGGCGCCCAGACAGATGAGTTCTTACTGAGAAAGAAACTAGGGAAGTTTTTCCCTTCAAGCAGGGAGGAGAAAAAAACACAAAGGACAGACAGGCTCTGGGTGTCCCCTTCTTTTTTCTGGCACAGGTTCGACTGGAATTGGAGACCAAAGCAACCTGCCTGGACCACAGGGATGGCCGGTTGTCCTCATTTCTCTAATAAAACGGTTTAACTTTTAAAAAGAAAAATCAGGAGCAAGGTGTGGTGGCAATCCCCCCAGGCACTTGGGAGGTGGAGAAGAAGGGAGGGAGGGAGCAAGGTCATTTTTAGTTAAGTAGTCTAGGCTAGCCTGGGCTACCTGACACTGTCTGTAAACAACCGTTAGGATTTATTTGGTTATCAAAGAAAACACAGAGACCGTGGGTGTAGATGGGGAAATTTTAGTTTTACTACATATTTTTTTAACTAATATTTTACTATCTTTTTTTTTTAATTTACAATTTAAAATACAAGTTCTGTCAGAGGTCAGAAAGGGGAGAGGTGACCTTCCCTGCCTCTGTTCTTGTTTTACTGAGACATAGCAATCAGGTTGGAAGCACATGGTCTCAGTCTCGTTCCCTAAATGTTTGAGTGCAAGTCAAATCACCCATCTGTACTATGGTTTTGTTCTTAGCATTTTTTCCATTAATTTATTCACTTTATACCCTGATCTCAGCCCTCCCCCTCTCCTCCCAGTCCCACCCTCACACCCCTCCCTCCATTCCTCCTCGAAGGGGAGGCCCCCCCATGGGTACCAACCTGCCCTGGCACATCAAGTCCCAGCAGGACTAGGGGCATCCCCTCCCACTGAGGCCAGACAAGGCAGCCCAAAGAGAGTCAAAGAAACTCCCACTCCACCCACAAGAAGACCAAGCTGCACATCTGCTACATGTCTTACAGATAGGTAGGTCCAACCCATGCATGTTCTTTGGTTGGTGGTTCAGTCTCTGTGAGCCCCCATGGGACTCAGGTTAGTTGACTCTGTATGTCTTCTTGTGATGTCCTTGATCCTTGCCACTCCCTCAGACCTTCCCTGACTGACTCTTTCACAGGACTCCCTTCCCTGAACTCCTCCACCTCAAGTTTGGCTGTGGGTCATTCAGATCCTTCAGACGAACCTTTTCTAGTTCCATCTCTTTACCTGCAAATTTCATGACGTCCTTGTTTTTAATAGCTGAGTGGCATTTCATTGTGTACATTGTCTTTATCCATTCTTCGGTTGGAGGACATTTAAGGTGTTTCCAGTTTCTGACTATATAGTACTTGCAGTTCTAGCTACAGCATAAGACAAGGAGAGCAAGGGGGTACAAATCGGAAAGAAAGAAGTCAAAAGTATCACTAGTTACAGATGACATAAAAGTATACATAAGTGACCCAAAAAATTCTACCAAAAACCTACAGCAAAGTGTCTGGATACAAAATTAACTTTAAAACCCACAAAAAACAAAAGTCCTCCCTTTTTTTTTTTTTTTTTTTTTTTTTTTTGGTATTTCAAGACAGGGTTTCTCTGTGTAGCCCTGGCTGTCCTGGAACTCACTCTGTAGACCAGGCTGGCCTCGATCTCAGAAATCCACCTGCCTCTGCCTCCCAAGTGCTGAGATTAAAGGCGTGCACCACCACTGCCCGGCCCAATAGCCCTCCTTTACACAAATAATAAACAGACTGAGAAAGAAATTAGGCAAACAACACACTTCACAATAGCCATAAATAATGTAAAATATCTTGGTGTAACTCTAACCAAACAAGAGCAAGACCTGTATGACAAGAACTTTAAGTCTCTGGAGAAAGAAGTTGAAGATTTCAGAAGACTGAACAATCTCCCATGCTCATGGGTAGGATTAACATAGTAAAATGGCCATTTTACCAAAAGCAGCCTACAGACTCAATGAAATCCCCATCAAAATTTCAACACAATTCTTTACAGACCTCGAAAGACAATTCTCAACTTCATATGAAAAAAAAAAAAAGGATAGCTAAAATAATCCAGTACAATAAAAGAACTTCTAGAGGTTTCCCAATTCTTGACCTCAAGCTGTACTACAGAGCAAGAGTAATAAAAACTGCATGGTATTGGCACAAAAACGGACAGGTTGACCAATGGAATTGAATGGAAGACCGAGAAATGAAACCATACACCTATGGACTCTTGATTTTTGTCAAAGAAACCAAAACCATTCAATGGAAAAAAGAAAGCATCTTCAACAAATGGTGCTGGTCTAACTGGATGTCTTCATGTAAATGGACTTGAAGCCTCTGCAATGGTGCTTTGTGGAAGGACCACAGTGTCTATCAGCCATTATGGTTCTTAAACATCCTCAGGAAGTATATTATTCACCAGATAAGAAAGCTAACAATGGCCTTTGCACATTGATTTTTTTAGCATCTGCTTGTAATTGCACTATACCCTAAGGAAGACTACAGTTCCTTCCATAATTTCTAAGTTTCATGTTAGTTATTAAGCCAGGCACTAGAGAAATACAGGCATGAATTCTGTAGCTAAATACAGCCTGGCCCTCAAGAGACTGGGGTGAACAAAATAACAATTTAACTACTTACATGTTAAATGATATGAAAAGGGAAATGTTACCCAGGGCTGATACAAAGAAGACTCTATCCACTAAGCAACATTTTGGCCTTCTGAGTTATCATTAACATTGTAACCATAGGCATTACCAGTATAATCAATAATTAGTCAAAGTCTACTTAGAAAAGATTATTGTCAAATATTTAATTTCAAGATTAGTCATTCTGTGATCTGGAGGTATAGCTTAGTCATAGATCCCTTGCTGAGGGACCTATGGGTGCCTGAGACCCTGGGTTCAATGCCTAGAACCATAGAAACTTAAAACCCTACCATCGCCTAAAAAGCATAGTCAACACAGTCAAGGAGAAGGACTGAGAGTCAGGAAATGTGGCTTCCAGTGCCAAGTTGGCCACTACCTAGGAGATGCTGAGTGGGTCCACATAAGTTTCTGAGGTCTGGGTTAGCACTCTGAGAGGCAAGAAGGCTAAATCAGGAATCACTGAAGTCCTTTCAACAACGTGGTCCCTGCATGTGCTCTCCAGCTGACACGCCTGTCTGAGGCATACTTCCAGACTGTCCAGACTGTCAACCATGGCTCCTGTATTATTTCACATCCACCATTAACATATGTAGAAACTAAGACTCAAGAATGGACCCTGTAAATCACCACTATTCTAAAAAGGCCACACTTTAGATTCTTAGAAACATGGCATGCTAATAAGACTCATACTTGCGCTGGCATGGTGGTTCTCAACCTGTGGGTTGCAACCCCTTTGGGGGGTCAAATGACCTTTTCACAGGGGTTGACTAAGACCATCGGAAAACACAGATATACACGTTGAAATTCATAACAGCAACAAAATTACAGTTATGAAGTAGCAATGCAAATAATTTTATGGTTGGGGTCAGCACAACATAAAGAATTGTGTTTAAAGGATCACAGCATTAGAAAGGTTGCGAGCTGCTGCTCTAGCGCATTGGAGGAAGACCACAGAGTTTGCTCCAATATATTCTGCTGTGATCCCACCCTTTGCTGTGATTATCAGAGCAGGATGAGTTAAAACACTCTGCTTTCCCTCTTTCCCACCCTTTGCAGCTGCCCCACCCCCACCCTGCTTCTTTGAAAAGAAAATGCAACCTTTCAGTCCTTACCAGGATTCCCTCCTTTTCAGAAGCCTACTTCCCCTACTGGCTTGGCTTTCCCCATTAGTCTATTTGCCTAATTAAGTGAACTTAATGAACTAGTCTGGCTAAACACCAATGCCAGTCCAAATTAGCAAACGACTAAATCTTAGATCTCCAGGAGATACTACAGTCACTTGGAAAATACACGCAACGAGTCTGAATCTGGTTTATACAAGTACTTTACATTCGTAAAATGAACATAGTAGGGGCCTGGAAGGATGACTCAGCAGTTAAGAGCAGGTCTCAAGTTTGGTCCCCAGCACCCACATAGGGCAGCTCATGACAGTATGTAACTCCAGCCCCATGGGCTCAGAGGCCTCTGGGAAACCTGCACTCACCTGTGCATACCCACCTGAAGATACACAGCCACAGATACACAGCCACATATAATTAAGGACAACACAAACCAGGGTGACGTCATTTAAAGAGTCGGGGCAGGTAAGCATGGCTCTGGTTTTATTATTTATGCTATAAATCCTTGTAACAAGAATGAAGGGCAGCCCAGATTGCAGCCCAAGCAAATACTTGTAATTGAAATTAATAATAAGGTTTCACTGTGACTATCCCTCCTGTTTCGACATGTGTTTCTCCTTTTCAGTTGCATGTATGGCTGAGACAGCCATCATGCTCAAGGAATACCTTTTCTGCTTAAGACTTTTTCTTACAAGTGTGATCCGTTTTCATGTTTCCGCCTACTTTATAATTCAGTCGTCAATGTGAGACATGAACCTTATAGATCTAGTTTACAAACACTCCAGTCTGGAGAAGCCTATTAGGGTTGACAAGCACTGGGCCAGACTTGGTGCTTTTTAATAGTTCGTCTTCCATCAGCTTTTTTCCATCGATATAAGGTTATAAAATTTATCCCTAAGGCATCAAGACCATAAAATGGGATTATTCCTTAACAGACCACAAGAGAATAAATTCAGTATGTCAAAACCATTTCAGAAGCTAAGGCCCTGAATGGCATTTAACATGTATTAAGAGCAAACAGCATTGTTTCCCGGGATAAGATAGCATGCATATATACATACATACATTACATACATTTTGTGACTCTCTAATGAGGGCTGGAATTGGGGCTAGGATCCAAGCCTTACAGAAAGGCTTCCTCAAGCCCGTTATGTTAGGTAGAACAAATGTTCCAGGGAACAGTTACTCTTTCGTCCTCTGATAAGACCTTCCTCAGTCCTGCCACTCTCTGGGAGCGTGTTCTGGTTTAAAGGAACACCTCTCCCTCTCCATCCACCCCATGCCTGGTACTACCTTTCTATGAAGCTTTGATGACTCGGAGCACTGAGATGAGGAGCCGAGAGGTACCAGACCAGGAGAGTGGTTTAGGGCTAGAGAGACGGAGAGGAGAGACTCACTTTCTGCCTTCTGTGAAGCCTTGACAGACTCACTGCTCCTTCTTCCTTGGGTAAAATCCTGTCCTTGGGATCCTCTACTCCCCAACTTTTGATCTCTTGCCCTTTTCCCTTAAATTCATTGCCCCCCACCCCCCATGACTCCTCCATCCCGTCCTTGTTTCTCAAGCACTGTCTCTAAATTCTGTCCTCTTTCCTCTTGATTGACGTGTGGCCAACATTTTTTTTATTATTATTATTATTATTATTATTATTATTATTATTATTTATTACTTTGAGAGTTTTCTGTGTAGCCTTGGCTGTCCTGGAACGCCCATGTGCTATCTCTTTCTCTCTCTCTCTCTCTCTCTCTCTCTCTCTCTCTCCCTCCCCTGTGGACCAAGGCTGCCCTTGAACAGGTCTGCCTGCCTCTGTCTCCTAAGTGCTGGGATTAAAAACATGCATCACCACTCCCTGGCTTTATTTTAAATTTTTAATAACCTCCCCCCCCATCCCTCCTCCTCTTCCTCTTCTTTTCCTCTGCCTATAGTTTGGATTGGAATGTCTCCCAAAGACCATGGTCTCTCAGTCCCTAGTCACTCCTGGAAAGAGATAGGGACTTTAAGAGTTGAGGGCTAATGCTTCTCCTCTTCCTTTCTCCCACACACTTTGCCAAGAGCAGTGTCTGTGTGCCACATTCATACTGATTCCTCTGGAGGACAGAGAGGGTATTGAATCCTCTGGAACTTGAGTTACAGGTGGCTTGTGACCTATTACACAGGTGCTGGGAACTGAACCCCAGTTCCCTGCAAGAGCAGAAATGGCTGGTACTCCCGCCCCTTCTCACCATTCTCTAAGAGACAGCCTGAGACCTCTATCCTCCCTTCTTTCCAAGGATGCCTGCATCTTGCTTAAATCTGACATGTCTTCCACATCTCTCAGCCAGACTCACTCTGCACCCTGTGCTCTACTGACACGCCCTGATTAGGGCCACTCTCTCACTTCCTGCCTTTTCTTCTGTCAGCAACTGTTTGCACAAAAACTCCATTCATGAAATTCCCTCTTCCTTACCTGCCATCGAATCCCCCTCTTTTAAAATTCTTCTGGAGACTCTGCAATATCTCTGCATCCACCTCGGGACTCTTCTTCCACCCCACCTTCCACTGAAATCCATTTTCTCTTGGCACTGATGCACGTCTGTATGAAGGAAGCACATCAGCCATCTTCAATTGTTTTGTTACAATTTGTTACAGAGCTTCAAATCATGGGCAAGTCATGATTCCAAAACACCAGCTATGGGTGAGGTCACAGTTCAAAACCCATAAAGGCAATGTGTGGCTGTCTGAGACAAGATCAGCACAGGTTCCATGAAAAAAGAAGCAGCTGCCAACAGTATTGATTACCTTTTTCATTACCCTGACAAAAAGCAACTTGAGGAAGGGCTTGTTGGACTCACAGTTTGAAGATACAGACCATCATGACGGTAAAGGCAGGACAGCAGGCGAGTGAGGCAGCCGATCATACTACATCTGCAGAAAGAAAGCAGAAAGAGATGAAATGTTAGTACTCCATTCTTTTTTCTCATTTTACTATGTGTATGCATGTCAGTGCATGTATGACATGTCTGAGCTGGTGACATGCACATGCATGTGAAACAGAAGTCAATATCCAGTGTTTCCCTCAATCATTCTCCATCTTTTTATTTTAAAAGATTTATTTATTTATTTTTTGTATGTGAGCACACTGTAGCTGTCTTCAGACACACCAGAAGAGGGCATCAGATCCCATTACAGATGGTTGTGAGCCACCATGTGGTTGCTGGGAATTGAATTTAGGACCCCTGGAAGAGCAGATAGTGCTATTAACCATTGAGCCATCTCTCCAGTCCCATGATTTTTTGACACAAGGTCTGTTATTAAAGCTAGAGCTAACTGATTTTATTAGACTGACTGGCCAGCAAGCCCTAGAAATCACCTGCCTTTACTTCCTTCCCTAGCAATGGGACTACAGGAGAGCACCATCAAGCCTAGATTTTTTTTTTTTTAAATGGGGATGTTGCAGATCCAAACTCAGGTTCTTTAGCCTTCGTAGCAAGCACTTTACCAGCTAAGCCACCTCCCTAGCTGATTTGATTTCTCTCTTTTTATTCAGTATATCACCCCAGCCCATGGTACGTGCTACCCACATTTAATGTGGATCTTCCCAACTCAACCCAATCTAGAACTTCCCCCAGATATTCGAAGAGGTTTGTCTCTATTTATTTATTTTTATTTTTTATTTTTTTCGAGACAGGGTTTCTCTGTGTAGCCCTGGCTGTCCTGGAACTCACTCTGTAGACCAGGCTGGCCTTAACTCAGAAATCTACCTGCCTCTGCCTCCCAAGTGCTGGGATTAAAGGCGTGCGCCACCACTGCCCGGCAAGGTTTGTCTCTTAAGGGATTTAGATCTTGTCAAGTTGACGGTATTAATAATCACATTGACATCCTAGATATAATTCCCCTCCCACTTGCAGCTGATGGCATCTTGCAATCTAGTTTTGTGGGGCTGGAGTATATATAGCTGAAGGTAGAGCAGGTACTAGTATACACAATGCCCTGGGTTTGATTGGACACTACTAGAAGACAGAAAACACAGTTGGCCAACAAAAAGTGCAACCTGATTTGGAAGGGACCAATGAGTGAAAAGAGAACATGTCACCTCAGGCTAGCCCTGGGAAATATGGCTACACACTGGCCCAGAGTCATTTGTTGATCGTTTTATGGTCACACAAATGCTGCAAAGCTCCCGGCCATTAGTGAACATTCTAAACATTTGAAATAGAAGCTAGTACAGAGATAGTAAGCCATCCCTTAGTATCCACACACCACCTGGCTTCCCATCCATTTGCTCCTTCCATAAACTTCTCTGAGTTCCTGCCTTGTGCTGGGAACCATGGAGACAAGGACCTGAACAAAATCCAGTGGTTTTTAGGGGAGACAGGATCACAGGAGGAACAGGAGTTATAAACCATCTCAGAGAAGAATGTTAACAACCATCAGCCAAAGACCCACCTGGATCTGACAAGAGGTGAGCCTCAACGAAGGATTCCAGATTCTTTCTCCACCCCACCCCTTGAGATCACCCAGCTTTGTAATTGCTCTTATTTACATAAGAGGAGGAGGAGGAGGAGGAGGAGGAGGAGGAGGAGGAGGAGGAGGAGGAGAGGGAAAGAGGGAGAGGGGGAGGGGGAGAGGGAGGGGAGAGAGAGAGAGAGAGAGAGAGAGAGAGAGAGCGCGCGCGCGCGCACAAGAGCGATTGAAGAGGATCTGGGTGAGTGTAGCTAGCCCAAGTCTTTAATCCCAGCACTCTGGAAGCAGAGGCAGGCAGATCTACCCAAGGTTACACACAGAAACTCTGTCTCTAAAATCAAAAACAAACAACAACAACAAAAAAAAGAAAATGAAAGAAGAAAGAAAACCAAACCAACAACAACTTTTATTTTATTTTTGATTTTTCGAGACAGGGTTTCTCTGTGTAGCCCTGGCTGTCCTGGAACTCACTCTGTAGATCAGGTTGGCCTCGAACTCAGAAACCTACCTGCCTCTGCCTCCCAAGTGCTGGGATTAAAGGCGTGTGCCACCACTGCCTAGAGGCAGCTTCTCTCAGAGAACAGTGGCTGATCCCTTGGTTTGTGGACCGAACTAGGAAACAGCCTCAAGGGTTCTGCCTGAGGCCACTGTAGGAGGCTTTCCTCCTTCCTGGTCCTGGGAGACCTCCTACTACCTTCGTCCTGAGAGTTGACCCCATCTCAGGTCAATTCCACTCTCTGAATTATCAGGTTAAGTCCTCTGGTCAAGGAGTGGAGGTTAAGCTGATAAGGTAGCTGCCGAGCATGTGCCAGGAGGCACTGTGTTCAATCCCCAATAACCCCAAAAGATTTAGAGGCTCTCTTTCTCTTCCCTTTGACTCTGAGCTATCCCTGTTACCACTCAAGAAACAGGAGGCACATAAATAATGCACTGCAGACCTGTGAGGTTTTGCTGTTGCATGCTGAGGGGACCTTAGCCACGCTCTGAGAAGACAGCTGTAGGGGGCTGGAGAGATAGCTCAGTGGTTAAGAGCACTGCCTGCTCTTCCAGAGGTCCTGAGTTCAACTCCCAGCAACCACATGGTGGCTCACAACCATCTGTAATGGGATCTGATGCTCCCTTCTGGTATGTCTGAAGACAGCTACAGTGTACTCATATACATAAAATAAATAGAAGAAGAAGAAGAAGAAGAAGAAGAAGAAGAAGAAGAAGAAGAAG